>ML280583.1:38318-77190 GCA_005239495.1 Nicotiana undulata
GGGGGGGGGGTGTTGGCAGTGGTTTTCGAAGAAGAAGATGCGTACAGGGGGAACAAAAATGGAGGAACAGAAAGAGACATTGACTTTTCTTTCCATTTATTTATTTTTATTTTTATGATTTTTTATTTAATTATTTCTGATTAAAAATATTTATATTTATGCTCATTATCCGCGTGAGTTACACCACTTCATCTAACTCAACCATTATTTTGATATATGTACTTGGTCAACGATCAAAAAGATTTAAAATATAAATTTTAAATAAATTAAAGTAAATAAAAAAATTAAAGTATAATGACCGATATGATAAAGTAACACTTAATCATTCTGCCTTAAATGGATTATTTTTCCACATCTAGAAAATATTTACCGTGGATAATAAGTGGAAAGTTTATGTAGAATAGTGGCTAATACGCTAAACGATAAAAAGATTAAGTTTTTTGTAGATAATGATGACTCTTTGGCTTACACGTCACATCAGGCTACTTGATAATGATGACTCTTTGACTATACAGATAGCTCCACAGGTCCAGATTTGTTGCAGCTGTCCGAAGTCAGAAGAAAAGGCAGTTCAATTAATTAAGCAAATAATTGATATAAAGTGAATTGACTATTTTGTACTATATAAAATAAAAAAATAGTAATGGAGGCAGTTGTTATTAGAGAAATCATTTTCATCTTTCTTTAATTTGGAAGTAGATATGTTAGCTGACATCGGGTTTCGGAAATTGTTAAAAAAAATTCATCTTCGGTTGATTTAAATGTTTGAAAATATTTTTCTTATTAATTCTTTTTTCTTTTTTGACGAAGGAAAATATTTTTCTCGTTAAAAGAAGAAAAAATATTTTCAAAACTCTATTTTTAATTTTCCTGTCCTATTCTCTATTCCCATCAACCCACCTCCACACCTCCAACTATCCGCCCTATTCCTAAAAAAATATTTTCTACTCTTTAATCAAACACTAGAAAAAATTTATCCGAAAAAAGTTTTCACCCACCAACCGAACAAGAAAAAATAAGTGATAAAATTACTCATTTTTTACGAAAACATTTTTTAGAAAAACATTTTCCTTCATACTAAACAACCAACATTTTTACTATTTTTACTTAGGGATTGTTTGGTTGAGAAATAAGTTATCTCATTATTAATTATTCCAGGATTAGTCATTTTGGAATTAGTTATCTCACCCTTCTATAAGGATAAAAAACTACTATAATCTCGAAATAATTAATCCCGAAATTAACTATATTATAATTTTATCCCAATAAAAACTGAGATAAACTTATCTCAAATTCAATCATATGATTAATTATCTCTTGTTCCTCGTACCAAACGAGCCCGTAGGATACAGGAGATAAAAAGAGTCAAATGAAATAGCAGCTGTTGCAAAACTTGATCTCATGCTTTTCGTTTGCAAAAATAATTGGGATAAAAGCTACTTGGGGACTAATTCCTAGCATTTTTAGTATGTTTTTGTACTATGTATTCGATCTTTTTCTGGATTAAAAGATGGAAAATATCTTCTTTTTCTTCTTTGTCCCCCACCACCTCCAAACCCCACAAATTTGCCATAGGTTAGTGGAGAGGTATAATTGTGGATGGGCTATCGAAGGCGAAGGGGCCATGATGTTTTGGATTTTGTTTCCGGTTATGTAATTGATAGGAAATTAAGTGTAGCCGCATGTGTATATTTAGTGTATATCTATATTATATTAAAAGTATAAGGGCCATTAGCGAAATGTCGTACATTTTTTTCACTCTTCAAAAATTATTTTCATACTAGACAAAATGATCATTTAATTATTTTCTCTAATATTTAGGCCTATGAATTAAATCAGTTCCTTATTGAAATTAGATAAGAACTCATAATTTTTAGAAACTTAAATTGAGTAAATTCTATTCATATAGATCCCTTCCCTAAATTAACTAAAAATGCCCTTTGGCGAAGATCATTAGCTAAAAGACATATTTCTTTTCTATTTTGCCATAGTATTCAAGTTGGGGTTGCCGATTTGTTTCGTTTGGAGAAGATTTTTTTATTTTTGTTTTAGACTTATATTTTAAGTGGTACATATTAAAAATATATTTCATAGTGACAAACTAAATTTATTTTTTTCCTTAATTAACAAGAATAAATTTAAGTTGAATATACTGACTGAAATTGAGAACTTACATTGGAGTAGTTTGTTGTTTTATTAAGCGATTCGTTTTCTAGAATATATTTATACTTTATTTTATAACTCAAACATAATATTAAATATATTAAATATATACTTTTTAAAGTTTTTTATTCATTGAGATAATGTACACGCAACGCCCGTAACATAAGACTAGTAGTACGAATTATATAATAATTGTAAAATCATCGTATAAGGTACCCATTCTGATTATATATAAATTATACATCATGCATACACTATATACTCAATGTATAATATGTAATAGGTTGTTTAAATACACTATATATGATGCATATTGTAGACTATAAATTTGCGTCAATTAAATAATCGAGATCGAAAAATATTATAACGTTCGTAGTATTTGATTTCAAATAATATGAGTGTGCTATCTCTATAAATCTTCTAATTCTTCTTTTCAATAGTAAATAAATCCAAGGGCTTTTGGGCTTGATCTTGAATATGTAATTATTGCCACGAACGATGATCTTGAATTCAACTAGCACAAACTTTGATTTGAACTCGTACTCCTTGAATCTTGCTTTGTTATTCGTTCGTGAGCTTGAACTTGATTTCTTGAATTTGAACTTGATTGCATGAAGCTTGAAACTTGTAGAGAAATTTGCGGCGTTTGATCCACGAGCTCACTCTTGCTTCTTGTTATAACTTCTGATGTCTTTTCTCAGTTAAGAAGAACCCTATTTATAATTGTGGGGGGGAAGAGTTATGATAAGAATAAACGTTTTCCGACCAATAGAATTGAAGTGTGATAAGCCGGTATTTGATTGGCCAAAATATATTATTTGCACACGTGGCACGATTTTATTGACTTTTTAGTGTGACTTGGCATGCCTTGTCATTTTGACATGTGGCATGATATTACTGGCCCTTACGTTTGACTTGGCGTGCCACGTCATTTCACGTGTGATACTAAGCTGGGCCTCTAGGAAGATGACATCTTGAGTCTAATAAAGTGAGTTCATCACTTGTAGCCCAATTAAATGGGCTAGTTCAATCGATTCAAGCTTATTTATTTAATCCATGTATATTGGTCTTATATAACTAATCTAGTTATAGTAACTTAATAAATTTATTTGAACTAATATATTTTGAATTTCAAATATAGTCCAAATTATTTTAGAGGATTGTATTCCAATAACTTCAAGGTTTGTCAAGATCTTTAAACTTTTGAAGACTAAACTTTGAAGTATTAACTTGATAATAGTATGTAAATCCTATTTGCCAAAACAGACAATGGATCAATGTAAATTGGTTATGTGTCCGTTGATAGCCTGTTGGCAGTTTGGTCCACGCTTAAATATTAAAGTGACTTCAATCATTGTAAATTACCAAGAGAGATGATAATGATTATTATCAGTATTATAATGTAGATGCCATTTTCCTCAATTTTGTAGACCATCAATACAAGCTGACCGAATCCATATTGATTTGGCAATTCCTTTCTTTGATTAGAAAAGGAGAACAGAAGGCAACGCTATTGGCAATTCTTGTTTTGATTGGAAAAGGAGAACAGAAGGCAACACTATTGGATACTACGCGTAGGTTTAATTTCAAATTGAATCCCTCCAGGAGTATAATAAGAACAACAATCTCACATTGGTACTTACTTATTAATAGCGTCTTCTAACAGCTATAAACACCATATACTCACTATTCTATTAATAATTATTTCAGCATTTGCAGATCACTTTGCGTTTACTTTTGACGACTTGAAAGTATTAACGCGAAGGTAATTTCTTCTTATTTTCTTTAACTATTCTTCTTTCGTTGATATTTTTGTAGGTCAAACGAGAAAGATATGTTCTTGTTTAACGAGATAATCCAAGCATGAAGAAGGTGATCTTAGGCTGTGAAGGGATGGGTACTCACCCTTGCCCTAATATCCGAGAGATTACTCTCAAGGTAACCCAATTATTGGAAGGATTACTCTCATCACAGACCGAATATCAGAGAGATTAGTCTCAAGGTGGCATGAATATTGAAGAGATTACTCTCAAGGTGGCCCAAATATCGAATAGATCACTCTCTGGGTGCGAAGGGATGGATACTCATCACGACCCGAATATCGAAGAGATTACTCTCAATGTGGCCTGAATATCGGAGAGATTACTCTCAAGGTGGCCCGAATATCGGAGAGATTACTCTCAAGGTGGCCCGAATATCAGAGAGATTATTCTCAAGGTAGCCCGAATATCGGAGAGATTACTCTCAAGGTGGCTCGAATATCGAAGAGATTACTCTCAAGATGTGAAGGGATAGATACACATCCTCGCCCGAATATCAGAGAAATTACTCTCAACGTGGCCCGAATATCAGAGAGATTATTCTCAAGGTATGAAGGTTCATATGGCATATCAAAGTACAAGTTCATGGAAACAAATATATGGACAAACTCTCAACATTATATGGGAGGACAAATCCATGGCAGCATATAGAAGGTTAAATCCATAAAGAGGCCAACTTAAGGTGCGAAGGGACTTAAACGTCCACCTTAAGATTGGAGAGTTATAGTTCCTTTTAAGGATAAACCCACGAAGATGCCAACTTAAGGTGCAAAGGGACTTATACGTCCACCTCAAGATTGGAAAGTTAGAGTTCCTTTTAAGGACAAACCCACAAAGATGCCAACTTAAAGTGCAAAGGGACATAAATGTCTACCTTAAGATTGGAAGACTAGAAAACTTCACCTTGAATACTTGGTGGACTTGACGACATCGACTTGAACATTTTGCGAACTTTGAAGATTTGCGGAGTTTGCAGACTTCTACATGAAGATCGAAAAACTTGAAGATATGATGGACTTGAAGATTCAGCAGACTTTGACGCTACAACCTGAAGAGTGGTGGTCTTTTAAACTTCAACTTGAAAAATTGGTAGACTAGAAGATTGAAGGGCTTAAACAATTCAACTTGAAGACCGAAAAATTTGAGGACTTCAAATTCAATACCGATGGACTTGGGGACTTCAACTTGAAGACATGGAGGCCCTAAATATTTCAACTAGAAGAGCAACAAACTTGAAGATTTGGCGAACATGAAGATATAGTGAATCCCTGATCTTCAGTGGAAATACTTGGTAGCCTCCTAAAAGACTATAATCATCCCATTGAAGACACTAGTTTACCATGGAGTATTGCCCTTATAAGTCATATGAGATCCAAAGTTCAACAAGATAATGATATTTTAGCCTGATTTTCAACTGTTGGTTGAATGAATTATTTCCATCACATTTCATTTGCACAACAATTGGGGCAATATGTATCTTTTGAACTTTTGCGACTGAACTTAGAATAAAACTCTAAGCTGCCTACGTATCTTGGTGAAGAGGATCATGTCATACCGTAGTTCAGAATGGGTGATTATTTTTTTATTATCTTTTTATGTCCTAACTTTTGCCTAGGCCGTTTTTTTGAGGTTTTCAACCTAGCAGACTTTTTCTTAGGCCGTACACAGTTTAAACTCATGCCGGCCAGGAGTGTAGGAACATGCAGTTTAGGCTCATACGTCAGGGAGCGCTGCAACTTCAAGGATAATACTTCTTTAAGAACTTGTCATTGATAGGGCCGATTCTCATGTCATTTCCATCAACCAGCTTGTAATCCCCACTTGAATAAGCTTCTTGCACGACATATGGCCCATCTCATTTTGAAGTAAACTTCCCTACTGGTTTATGGGAAGTAATAATGGGTCTTTGTAGGGAAAGAACTTGATCTCATACTTGAAAGGATCTCAGACGAACTCTTTTATTGAAGGAGCGAGACATTCAAGCTTGATAACATTCAAGACTTTGTTGAACTTCCAACCTTTTTTCACGAAGAGCCTCCAACTCTGCTAATCGACTCGAGCATTCTCTTAATCAGTAGTCCCTTCTTGAATAGCTAACCATAATGAAGGTATTTGATGCTCGAGTGGCAAGACGACTTTGAATCCATAGACGAGTGAGTGGTCGCTTTTGTTGGTGTACAACGAGTTGTCCTATATGCCCATAGAGATTCTTCCATACGTTTATGCCAATCTCGTTTGTATTTGATGACGACTTTCTTTAACAATTTTCATAGAGTCTTGTTGAATGTCTCAGATAGACCATTGGCGGAAATATTGTACATAAAAGAGTTACATTGCTTGAGGCCAAAGAGATCACAAATCTTGTTCATCAACCTATTGTCGAACGATTTTCCATTATCCGTTACTATGTAACGAGAAATGCCAAAGCGATAGATAATGTTTACTCAAATGAAACTTGCAACATTTTCCTTCTTTACTTCCTTAAGAGCAAAAACTTCTGCCCATTTTGAGAAGTAGTCAGTTGCAACCAAGACGTATAAGTACCCACAAGAGGATTTTTGTAGTGGTCCAACAACATCCAGTCCCCAAGCATTAAACGACCAGGAAGCAATAGTCAGGTGAAACACTTTGGGAGAATGATGGATAAAATTTTCATGGAATTGGAAAGCCTTGCATCTTCGAGCGTAGTCAAAGCAATCTTTTACCTTCGTTGGCTAATGATATCCCATCCTTTTTATATGGAAGTGGAGCTTTAGTCCAGACTGGTGTGACCTACATACCCCAGAATGTGCTTCCTGCAAAGCTTGGAGTGCTTCATCTTCTCCTAAGCATCGTAAGAGTACTCCTTTAAATGATCTTATGTATAGAGTATCTTTGTAATAATGAAGCGAGGTGCACGACGACATATTATAGTCCTTCTCCACGGATTTCTGGAAGTATCCTGTAGCTCAAGTAACCGATAACGGATTGTTGCCATTCTTCATTCTCATCTTCAGAAATAGCGACAAGATGCTCGAGTTCATTTTCTTCACTTTTACCCTCATTTGGCGGCGACACTACCCATTTTTGGCAGATAGTCTGCTTTCTGTCTGTCTACAAGCAGAAGGCATTAATGAAAATGTTCAAGTAAAATAGCCATCAATTTGCTCTTGATCAGGAAGGGTTAACGATGAAGCTAAGGCAGCTAAAACATCATCCTTCTTGTTTTCTATCCTAGGCACATGTTGAATAATCACATCACCAATACATCCCATCAATTTCTTAGGGTAACTATAATAAGGGCGTAGTTCAAGTTTCTTAACCTCGTAACTACCTAAAAGCTGATTGACCACTAACTGGGAGTCACCATAGACTTGAAATTGCAATTGATTCATATCGACGACCATTTCAAGCCCAAGTATTAATGCTTGATACTCATCAACATTGTTGGAGCAGAGTTGCATCAATGTAAAAGAGTAGGGAAGAACTTCACCTTGAGAAGTGACAAATACACCAACACCAGCTCCTCCGCGGTCTGCAACACCATCAATGTACATCTTCCATGGAGGTTGAACTTCAATGACCATTGCGTCCTCATCGGGTAGTTCGTTAGTTAGCTCCCAATCATCATGTATAGGGTGATCTGCCAAGAAGTCCGCTAACACTTGTCCTTTTATAGCCTTTTTAGGGATTTACACAACTTTAAATTGTTGAAACTGGAGGTACCACCTTGCTAGTCAATCACTAAGGAGAGGTTTTGACATCACGAAATTGATAGGATTTGCTCTAGAAACCAAACGAATGACATGAGATTGAAAGTAGTACTTCAACTTTGGAGTGAGAAGACAAGTGCCAAATATAGCTTTTCGATTGGCGAATAATTCAGCTCATTTGGTGTTATCATCCTGCTCAAGTAGTAAAAGGATTTTCTTTCCCTTCACTATTTTCTTGGGGCAATAGCATTTTGACAGACCTTTCTTGTACTGAAATATATAGTATCAGTGGCTTTCCAGGTATAGAGGCTGCCAAAATTAGAGGCTTCATCAAGTAAGTTTTGATACTTTCAAAGGCATTGTTACAAGCTTGGTACCACTTGAAAGGAACACCTTTCTTCATGAGGCGACTGAATGGTTGACACCTCCCAGCTAGGTTTGAGAGGAATCTTCTAAGGTATGCTAGCTTTCTTTGCAGACTTTTCAATCCATGAATATCACGAGGCTCAGGCATTTTCAAAATGGCATCCACTTTGGCTTTGTCAATTCGATCCCTCAATGTCGGACAATGAAACCAAGGAGCTTTCCAGAAGTAACTCAAAAGGCACATTTCAATAGATTCATCCTAAGTTGGTACCTCCGGAGCAACTCAAATACCATTCTCAAGTCTTTCAAGTGGTCACTCTTCTCTATTGATTTTACCCCCAAGTCGTCAACATAGCGTTCGGCATTCATGTGGAGAATATCATAAAAATATTCTGCATAACCCTTTGGTAAGTGCACCCGCGTTCTTCAAGCCAAAAGTCATTACCCTGTAGCAATAAATACCCTTGGGGTTACGGAATATAGTAATCTCTTCATCTCTTTGCACTATGAGAATTTGGTTATAGCTCGATGAAACGTCCATACATTACATTGGCTCGTACCCAGTAGTAGCATCGATCATCATCTCTGGAATAGGAAGCGAGAATTCATCTTTCGGACACGTATTATTGAGATCCCTGAAATCAACACACACTTGATTCTGGCCAGTTTTCTTCCTTACAGGGACAATATTTGAAACCCATGTTGGGTATATAACTTCACGAATAAATCCAGCTTAGATGAGTTTGTTAACTTCGGTTTCAATTAAGGGAACCAAATCTGGCCTAAAGTGCCTTTGAGCTTGTTTAATAAGACGAGCACCATTCTTGACTGCAAAGTGATGGACTGCTACTTTCGAGTCCAAGCCAGGAATCTCTTTGTAACTCCAAGCAAAGACATCCCTGAACTCCTTGAGTAACTCAATATAAGTGCTTTCTTCATCAACTTCTAGTAAAGCACTTAGGTAGGTGGGTTTTGGTTCTTCATCGATGCCAAATGAATACCTCGGCTGTCAGTGGCCTCTAATTGGTCAACCATATTTTCCTTCCTGATACCGCTGGATTCTGCCATCTTACTCTTGTCTTTGTTTATACCTTTAGGAGGACTAGGAGGAGTAGGCGGAGGACCCTTGGATCTTGTGCGATAGACTGATTCCAGAATGCACGAACTAACCTTGGGGAGGGGAATAATAAAGGAAAAGGAAACAAAAACAAAAGGTAGCCAAGTCAATGAGGATCATGAAAAAGTATTGCAGTATTTAATACATAGTGCAGGAATGTAAAGCGTGTCCTAATTTGGGAACCTCTTTGTGCCCGAGGTAGGCCTAGCGACAAGTTGATTTGGAGAACTTAGAATGCTAAATGCCTCATTTTATTGACAAGAAAAATAGACAAATCCCAAGACGACACTAAATAAACGAAAAACAAAAGTCACTAATGGCCATTGGCCTCATTACATTGACAGAGCAAAAATAAAGAGATTCCTATCTAATTGGTCCTAGAAGGACCTTCCCCAGACTCGACATTCCTTCTTCCCTCGAACAACTTTCCCAGCTCGCGAAGTCCCAGCAACAGGTATGTTCTGGCGAGATGTCCTCCTTCAGTTCCCTCAGCCCTTTGGTAGTCTTCGACCCTTTTGATGAATTTCTCCTCCAGCTCGACAATACCACGTTCCAAGTATCCCAACCTATTATTGGTACTGTTAGCCATGTCTTTCCACTTTTCGATTAGCTTCTTGTTAGATCATGTACTGTGACTGGTATTGCAACTAGGTAATTGCATAAAAAAAAAAAAGTAGAACGATATATATTTCAACACAACTTTATTGTTTAGTCCACATTATAGGACTAGCCAATATTGTCCAGCACAACATTATCATACACAGCACACTGAACAAACGTATAGTATTAATTAACATCTTATATAAAGATTGACATTTGGACATCATTATTTTTCATCACAACATTATTATTTATTTTCACATTCAAGTACTAGCCAATATTGTCCAATGCTCATGACACAAACCCACATATATTATGATCAGCTATATCAAATAACACGGACAATTCTATTTCTTGAGATGGTGAGCCTCTATATCTTTGGTCAGATCAGCGACATATACCAATAAAGTTAGAGGCTCAGGGGTGTCTTCAGTTTTCTTCTCATACACAAGTGTCCATGTAATCCATTGTTGATCGCAGGAAATATTAACAGTGAAAGCGTTATACGCTTCCAAGAGATCTCCTTCAATTCCTTTCCATGTGATTGATTTCTTTTCATCATCCATGGCTTCGTCAATGAAACACTTAGCAATCTTCTCATTTCCACCTGTCATCATTATAAAAAGAGATCCAAAAATATAAAGAGACGTTAACCCTAGCTCAACGTCCATTTCCTCGCAAAAGATACGGACTTTTACAAAAATAAATAAATAATTAAGTTCTTTTTTTATTACACAAGGGAAAGGGGAAGGGGAAGGGGAAAGTGAAGGTAGACAACAAGATTCCTCTACATATTTATTGCTCCTACGTGAGAGACTTTAATCGATATTACTAGGGTATGAGTCTTGATAATCGTTATTTCATTTATTATGTTTCTTCTCACTTTTGTTTTTCTCTAAAAGTTATGAGAAATTCAGTATAAATGGAATTTATGTAGCTCGATCCTCAGGAATGCTGTTGTACAGATGCTCCAAAATGAATAACTTTTGGAAGAACAAACACAAAACCATGACATTTTTAAAGAATCCGAGTAATTAACATAGATTGTAAAAATGCGGGACAGTTGAAACATGCATATATGAGAAATTTTACTACGTGAGTCACATAACCAACATTATTTATGTGAGTCTAGTTTATTTACACAAATAAACTCATGTTCCTACTTACTTATATATTACAAGAAAGAATGGAATTTCATTTATTTTGAAAATTCATCAAATCGAATCATATAATAAAGGGAATAGATTTTTGTTCTTACCCTCCTTATATTTCCAGGTAACTACAGAACCAACCTCTCCGATCCCACCTTCGTGAAGATCAAAACCTGCGACCTTATTGGGGCTTATGTTGGATAGATGATGAGGTTTGGTTTGATAAAGTTCATGAAATAAGTGTCCTTCACATTTTACCTCCATTGATACAACCAACTTGCCTTTCAAACCCATATTTTCTTCTTAGGAATAGCAACAAATAGTTCTGTTAGAAAATATTGAGAACTTGTAGTCATTATATAGAATTAATTAGCCATGAAAAGCTTCTAAATAAAATTGGACAAAGACATATATTTGACAAAGGAGGTTTTTTTTTTTTTTTTTACCAACGATCTCTTTGTTCATTAGATTAATTTCACGCATGGTCATTACATCTTTTTTTTGGGGTATCAAAAAAGTCACAAAGTATTTTGTCTCATGATTGAAGTTATTAAATTTTACTATTTGTACCAGTAAATTAAAATTAAAATTTATTTTGGTTTTATTAATGTCATAAAACTATGTGCTAGTTGCTCGAAAAATACAACTCATCGGAAAATCAATAAAATTTTAAATCTTTGTTATAAATAGAATTTTATTTATGGTGAATGTCTATATTCTAGAGAGATTCTAGGGTTTGTTATTTGGTGGCTAAGTTACTCTTTCCCTATAAATAGAGGGGTCATATTCCATTGTAATATATCCCAAAAATTCAATAAGAATTTCCTCTCTCTTTCTCTGCAATATTGTTTTTGTTCTTTTATTGTTTCATAACACGTTATCAGCACGAGACTCTACCGTCTCAAGACTGACATTCTGAAAAGAAAGTTCGTTACCCTTGAAATTTCGGGCAAGAACTATATGACATGGTGTTGGATGCTGAAATCAATTTAGATGCAATGGGTCTTGGAGACGCCATTAAAGATAAAAATAAAGCATATAGCCAAGACTGTGCTAAGGCCTTCATTTTCTTGCGCCATCACCTTGAGGAAGGGTTGAAAATAAAATATCTCACAGTCAAAGATCCACTTGTTTTGTGGAATGGCTTAAAGGAAAGATATGACAACTTAAAGTTAGTCACTCTTCCACAAGCACGATATGATTGGGCTCATCTGAGGCTCCAAGATTTTAAGTCTGTTTCTGAATATAATTCTGCAATGTTCAGAATTACTTCTAAATTAAAACTCTGTGGAGATACTATGACTTGCTCATGAGAAATCACGAAAATCGACCCACTGGGTCTACACCATTGCCTGAAGTGAATGAGGTGTATTCCCATTATGCCAAATGTGAGAAAGGCCGTGGCCCTGTTAATGGTCGTAGTCGTGGTCATGGCCGTGGACAAGGAAGAAATTTTCTTGGTGTTAATCACCCCCCAAAGAAAAATAACCACCAAAAGTGGAAAGGGAAATATGATAAGCCAAAGGCAAATGGTTCAAAAACTGAATGTTATCGTTGCGGTGAAAAAGGCCATTGGGCAAAAATTTATCGTGTACCAAGACATTTGGTTGAGCTTTATCAAACATCTCTAAAGAATAAAGGCCCTGAAGCCAATTTGTCTCTGACAATGATTTTGATATTACCCACTTGGATATGACAGACTTCTTTGAGCACCCTGATGGAAAAATAGACCACTTGATCGGTGATGGATCTGTGGCTAAAGATAATTGAGTAGTTTAATCTTTATTTTTGCCTATTCGTAGTAGTTAATGAATAAATATCATGTAATCATAGTTTTTTACATGAGTAGTAGTCATTAGTTTTATTTGTTTTACAAAACAATGTTAGTTTGATTTAATTAAATGTAGTTTTAGTATTCGTTTTTAAACGGAGTATCCAAATTGATCAGTTTGCTTAATATTCGTTTTGAGCACCATGATTCTTCCTTAGACTGAATTAAACATAAGAATTTCTATGCAGACAATATCAATGGTTACACGAAAAATATTAAACAATATATGCAGAAGCGCTAACAGTTGCAAATACTGCTGGTGAAAGGCTTTTACTGATTGAATAACTACTGCTTGTGTGGTTTAGCTTAATAATGACATTCTTTTTGGGTATTGGAATGACACGGGTTCAGATGTAGTATAGCGGATGGTAAGAATTCAGATAGTTGAATTCAACTAGTTTTATTTTTTAATACTTTAATCCAACTAATTTGAGATTGTGGTATAATTGTTGTTCTTTAATTTCACATTGCTTTCTGTTTCAAGTCCTTTATTTTTATTTTTTTATAACAGCTGCTAATATGTTTACGTTCGGTTACACATGCCTTTCTGTGCTTTTTCTGTCCTTTAGCATTCAGTACTTAGAATTATGATTTTATTTCCTTGCAATTTCTCATATTTATCTGTAAAGTTTCTCCCATTACATAGAACTTTAATTAATTGATCCTCTCCCATAATATTAATATTTATTTATATATATTTTTTTGTATGTCAACCCATGAGAAGCAAATATGGATACCTCACAAAGCAAATTTGGAATGTTTAATTGTAAAAATATTTGTTTAGTTGATTCATGTACGACACATACATTATTCAAAGAGAAGAAATATTTCTCTCACTTAAGTATGTGTAAGGCATATGTTACTATAATTTATGGTAGTTGTAAATTAATTGAAAGCTCTGGAAGACCTACTATAACTCTGCCTAAGGGAACAATACTTATCATAGAGAATGCAATGTTCTCCTCCAAGTCCAAGAGGAACTTGTTGAGTTTTAAAGATATCCGCCGAAATGGATATCATATTGAGACAATAGATGAGAATAATCTTGAATATCTCATCATTATCAAGAATGTCTCTGGCCAAAAGAGGGTTATTAAGAAGTTTTCATCTTTATCTTGTGATATATATTGGACAAGAATTAGTGCAATTGAGGCACATTCTATTGTAAACCAAAAGGTTACTGATTCCAATACTTTTGTGCTTTGGCATGATCTATTAGGACATCCTGAATCAATTATGATGAGACGAATTATAGAAAACTCAAATGGGCATCCATTAAAGAATGTAAAGATTCTTTTAAATAATGAATTTTCTTGCACTTCTTGTTATCAATGCAAGTTAATTATAAGACCATCACCAACAAAAGTTGGGATTGAGTCCCCTGCGTTTTTGGAACGTATACGAGGAGACATTTGTGGACATATTCACCCCCCTAGTGGGTCGTTTAGATATTTTATGGTCTTAATAGATGCATCATCTAGATGGTCTCATGTGTGCCTATTGTCATCTCGTAACCTTGCATTTGCAAAATTAATGGCACAAATAATTCGATTATGGGCGCAATTCTCCGATAATCCAATTAAGTCTATTAGACTTGATAATGCTGCTGAGTTTTCATTCCAAGCATTTAATGATTATTGCTTATCAATCGGGATAAAAGTGAAACATCCTGTAGCTCATGTTCACACTCAAAATGGCCTTGCAGAGTCTTTAATTAAACGTTTGCAATTGATAGCAAGATCGTTACTCATGAAAACGAGGTTGCCCACTTCTGTTTGGGGTCACGCCATTTTGCATACAGCAATGCTAGTTCGTCTCAGACCGACAAATTATCATAAATATTCCCCGTTGCAATTAGTTTTGGGTCATGAACCTAATATATCTCATTTAAGATTTTTTGGATGCGTAGTATATGTGCCTGTAGCACCACCATATCGCACCAAAATAGGTCCCCAAAGAAGATTAGGAATATATGTTAGGTTTGAATCTCACTCCATTATTCGCTACCTCGAAACATTAACAGGGGGATTTATTTACTGCTCGATTTGTAGACTGTCGATTCGATGAGACACTTTTCCCAAAATTAGGAGGAGAAATTGGTGAAACCAAACGGGAAATTTTATGAAAAAATCCATCATTATCTCATCTTGATCCACGTACCTTTATTTGTAAAAAAAGAGGTGCAAAAGATATTCCATTTGCAAAGAATAGCAAATCAAATGCCAGACGCATTTACGGATTTGAAAAGGATAACAAAATCACATATCCCTGCAGAGAATGTCCTAGTCCGTATTGGTATCCCTGTTGGATAATCTTCTAGTGTCATAGCTAATGAGTCAAAAGCACGCCTAAAACGTGGCAGACCATTGGGTTCTAAGGATCGAAATCCTAGAAAAAGAATAATAAATGATCAAAATGACACTACGAAAGAGTCTCATGAAGAAATCCACGATTTAATAAATTCTGAGATTCATGAGGAAACCACTGAGCCCGAGACTCAAGAAAATAAGGAACTATCAATAAATCCAATTGATATTGAGACAAATTTGATTCGACTGGATATAGTGGTGGATTATGTCTTTGCATATAATGTTGCATCTAGCATTATGCAAGATAGTGAGGATCTTGAACCTCAATTTGTTGGAGAATGTCGATAAAGACGTGATTGGCCAAAATGGCTAGAAGCAATCCAATCAGAGTTGAATTCACTTGCGAAACGTGAAGTTTTTGGGTCTGTAGTCCAAACATATAATGGTGTTAAGCATGTTGGCTATAAATGGGTCTTTGTACGCAAGAGGAGTGAGAAAAATGAGGTACAAAGATATAAGGCACGCCTTGTTGCACAAGGATTTTCATAAAGGCTTGGCGTCGATTATGAAGAGACATATTCACCCATTATGGATGCTATAACGTTCCGTTATCTCATTAGTTTTGTTGTCCATGAAAATCTTGACATGCATTTAATGGATGTGGTTACCGCCTACCTTTATGGCTCACTTGATAATGAGATATACATAAAAATTCCCGAGGGATTTAAAATGCCTAGCGCACATAATTCAAAATCCCGGAAAATATTTTCAATCAAATTGCAAAAATCTTTGTATGGTCTAAACCAATCAGGACGTATGCGGTATAATCGTCTTAGTGAGTATTTGTTAAAGGAAGGTTATATAAATGATGCCATTTGTCCATGTGTTTTTATAAAGAAAATAACATTGGAAGTTTTTGTACTTGCCGTATATGTTGATGACATAAACCTTATTGGAACTCCTATATAACTTCAAAAGGCAACTGATTATTTAAAGAAAGAATTCGAGATGAAAGATCTCGGAAAGAAAAAATTATGTCTTGGTTTGCAAATTGAACATTTGGCAAATGAAATTTTTGTTCATAAATCTACCTACATAGAAAAGGTATTGAAACAGTTTTACATGGATGGATCACATCCATTAAGTACTCTGATGGTTGTTCGATCACTTGATGTGAATAAGGATCCATTCCGACCTCAAGAAGAGAATGAAGATTTACTTGGTCCTGAAGTACCATATGTTAATGCAATTGGTGCACTAATGTATCTTGCCAACACTACAAGACCTGACATAACTTTTTCAGTTAATGTCTTAGCAAGATATAGCTATGCTCCTACAAGGAGACATTGGAATGGAATCAAATACATATTACGGTATCTAAAAGGGACTATCGATATGGGCTTATTTTATGGCAATAATTGCAGTCTCGATCATGTTGGCTATGCCGATGCTGGATATTTATCTGACCCACACAAGGCTCGATCTCAAACAGGCTATGTGTTTACATGTGGAAGTACTGCCATATCTTGGCGATCGACTAAGCAATCAATTGTGGCTACTTCATCTAATCATGCTGAGATAATTGCTATTCATGAAGCAAGACGAGAATGTGTGTGGTTGAGGTCTATAATACATCTTATTCGAGACAAATGTGATTTGAAGTGTGACAAACTACCCACGATCTTATATGAAGATAATGCAGCATGCATATCCCAATTGAAGGGAGGATTCATAAAAGGAGATAGGACAAATCATATTTCACCAAAGTTATTCTTCACACATGATCTTCAAAAGAATGGTGATATTAGTGTGCAATAGATTCGTTCAAGTGATAATATGGTTGATTTGTTCACAAAATCTCTACTGACGTCAACCTTCAAGAAGCTAATACACAAGATTGGGATGGGAAGGCTCAAGGATGTGAATTGATGCTCTCATCAGGGGGAGTTAATGCGCGTTTTTTCCCTTACAAGGTTTTGTCCCATTGTGTTTTCCTTGCAAGGTTTTTAACGAGACAACCAAAAGGCGCATTTCTAAACATGTGTACTCTTTTTCCGTTTCTAGAATTTTTTTCCCATTGGGTTTTATTTTAGTTAAGGTTTTAATGAGGCACATTATTTGTTGAATAGACATTCAAGGGGGAGTGTTATAAATAGAATTCTATTTATGGTGAATGTCTATATTCTAGAGAGATTCTAGGGTTTGTTACTTGGTGGCTAAGTTACTCTTTCCCTATAAATAGAGGGGTCCTATTCCATTGTAATACATCCAAAAAGTTCAATAAAAATTTCCGCTCTCTTTCTCTGCAATATTGTTCTTGTTCTTTTATTGTCTCATAACAATCTTAACGAATTTCGGGCGCGAGTCATTTTCCAGTTATTCATTTTAATAATTTTACCAATTTGATACTAAGGTTTGCCTTAATTTCCTACTACCTGGAAAGCTATTTATGGTGTACGTAAACTAACCCAAACAGATAGAAGTCGATCTATTTCCAAAAGAAAGTTAGTTAGAAGTCGATCTACCAGTGCAGCACATAAGCTTAAACACTAAAATTGCTGCAATAATTGTAATTTAATTATTAAACCATCAAGAAAATGGATCCGGTTCTATTCATGAGGGTCTTTGTCCAAGTTGAAATTACATGTTTGCTAGGGTATAGCTAGTTCGATAGGCTTACTTAGCTCTAAATAAAAATAACAATTCTAGATTTGAAGTTTTCGCTGGGTTATTTTAGTGCCGAAAATTTGATTTTCTGTTGGGTTGTACTTTTCAGTTATTAACACATAATTCAATTATTTTAATGAGACATAAAATAGTCTTGTGATTTTAGTGACAGTAAATAAAATTATGTCACTTTAGTAAGACAAAAAATAACTCTATAGTTTTACTAATACAAAGGTAAAGTTTAGTGACTATGTGTAAAATTAACCCACACGGACTGCCCACCCCATAATTTTCACAAATGGTTCAAAACATTTTCTTCTTAAATTTCCGTTTGACTATTATTTGTACCATGCATTTATATCACTTATTGCAGTTTCCATGCTTTATCCATACCTTAATTTTACTTTTATTTATAAAAAAATTTTGAAAAACATTTTTACCTTATATGATAGGTGAAACATCGCACCTCTAGCCCTGCGCTTAAGACACAAATCTAAAACTAAAAGCTTATAATTATTCTTGTAATACCTCGAAAAATTTCATTAACTGTCGGGGGTCATTTGGTTTGAATACGGCTTATGCCGGAATAAGTTATTCGATTAAACTTGAAAGGTTGCATCAATAAAAAAATATTGTTAGACGACTAAGAAAATAACTATCGTGCGTTACTAAAAAAAATGCTCCCATAAGAATAGGTTAATAGATCATATGTTTGTAATTTTACTAAACATATATTCACTTATCATAACTTTATTTATAACTTTAACAAAGTAAGATTGAAATAATATTAATGCACCAAAAAAATTCGAAAAACCCGACAAACCGAACCAATATAGTTGGTTTGGTTTTGATAAAAATTGAACTAATCCGGCCATGTACACCCCTAGTAACTAGCATTTTAAAATTTATTATTACAAAATATAAATAAATATTACTCTTTTAAGATTGACTAAGAAGGAAAGTATATTATATAAATTGTAACGGAGTAATACATTGTAGTATATGAACCCAGACTTCGCTTGTCAACAGATTATGACACAGCAGTTGATGCATTTATCTTATTGTGACAGCATTTATGTGTAATTATAAAGTCATATTTTTAAATATATTAATTGAGGGTGCCCAAGGCTATCTATAGAAGAGGCGGTAACGTTAGGGACGTATTTCAGACCTTTTTATTGGGGGAACTAACTGTATTTCTTGGTCACTAGTTTCTACGCTCGTGCTTCGCACGTTTATATTTAGCATTCATGCATTATTACTTGTTCGAAAAAAATAATTACCTAAACTACATATATATTTTAAATTGTTTGAGTTTAAAGCAATTTTTTATATCTATTAATCTTTTTAACTTCCTAACTTTCTTGAGTGATGCACATGACCGGAAGTAATTAATAGTAGTCACCTTTAATTTATTAGTAAACACTATATAAAGGAAAAAAGAAATGAAGAGGTTCAGTTCTTTGCTAGGAGGCTTCTCAAACTTTTCGCTTGAACTTTGCATAAGCATTTAACCAACAATTTCAAGTATTTTTATTTTCTTTCTCGACCGGTATGTAAACATCAATGCTGAAATTTTTTTGGGGTAATTAAAAGCTTTATTAATCACCAAGTAACTATATACAAATCTCAACTAAGTTGGCCTATCTCAAAGGAAGAAAACTACCGTTGAATCATAAGAAAGAATTGCTATCTAGACCCCTCGGCATAACACAACCGATCCTATACAACAGTTATCTGACACCCCCTTTCCTATCTCTCTTTATCAGCCCTAAAAGTAAAACTTTTGACTCCAGTTAAGGCTCTGACATTGCATACACACGCAATTTTTCTTATTAAGTTCTTTTCATTTCTTTCTATCTTATCAAATTGTTTCTCTTTGTCCATTGGCATGTACATATTCTACATAAATCATTCTGATTAGTCAAGTCTGAATAGTTCTTCCTTTGGCAGACTACAATAGCCACTACTGTTGCTGTGTCCAGTTAGTATTCCTTGCAGCTCTCCCTCGATATTTTTCACAATTCACAATTATAATAAACCTCATTAAAACTAAAGATCTAAACCTTTATAATAAAAATGCAGGGACAATTTTTTTGAATATAACTAAACAGAAAAACTGAAGAGGCCAAAATATCATTTGATACGCCCTCCAAATACACAAATTAGGTAATACATTTTCGGGCATACGTTGAAGACCCGTGGATGTGAATTTCATGTCCATGCTCGGATTCATCACTGTCTCCACAATTCCCATTTTCTTAGATAAGCTCTTGAACTTCTATCATTGTGCTCTTCAATTGGTTACCTCAATATTTACAGATTCTTACATCATTATCTATATGCATAATATATATATATATATATATATATATATATATATATATTGACAAAAACACGTAGGCTGTTGATGATCGGAATAATAAAGCTCGCAATCATTCTCCTTCATTTCTGTTTTATCTACACAATGATTTATAATGAGTAGCAAACAGTTTCATTAAGAAAAATAAAGAAAGATAATGACAACAAATGAGTTTAACACTATTCTACCTGCCAAAATCAGGAAGACCATCAAACTCATATAATAAGTGCTACAAATTTCGTTAAGACCCCTTTACATTTGGTTAGCGCAAAATCTTTTTCCCAGAAGCTAGCTACTTTATACCTTTCAAATATTCATCAACAATTGTTATAGAAAGCTTCCAAAATCCCACACATAACCATAAAGATTGTTTTGAGAGTTATTTTTTCGACCAACACTACCTGCAAATGGGTCAAGCATAAATAAGTCAGAAGGCAGATATTGAGCTAGAGATAATGATACTCCAGAGGAAATGAATTTACCAGCAAAATTGTAGATACTGTCAAAGACAACGAACATAATTAACAAGACTTTATACATTCTTGATCATCTAAAATCATACAATAAAATTAAACCGAGAAGTAATATATAATATAAATACTATATATAAGCCCAAACGCAAGCTTCAATATGAGGGATCAAGATTCATGCAATAGAAACATGATTATAAATTATATATATATGGCATGAAGACATAAATGTTTTGCCTTTAATAGCAACCGAAAGGTTCCAAGGCAAATTGTTCATATAGAGAAGACAAAACCATTTGAAATATGCTAAAACTGAAGCGTCCAAATGTTTGGCATGTTAAGGCATCAAATTAAGTGATTCATTGTACCGAATTAATACGAATTTATTACAGCTTTAGATAACTATTTATCATTTTATTGGATTGTATATGTTTACCTTTTTGTACAAAAATTCTATAGAATAGTGTTTGATTGTAAAGGCAATAATGTCACTCAACCTTTCATGGGTAGATTTATAAATCAATTTTGGACTTAAATTGTTCCCACTTTTAATATAATATGATATGATGATATGATATGATTCAGAGGGTACAAATTAAAGAATAATGGTATTTCCTACGTAATAGCCACGTTCTGGCAGTTTAAATCATTAATTACACTAACAAAAATAGTCAAAACACATGTTTTAGGGGTTGCTTGGGGGTCCATTTTGTAAAGTAAATCTTGAGAGAAGAAAAACCAAACCTTTCTTTTAGCTTAGTTCTTTACTGAAGAAGAATGCATGAGGACTTCTGTCCTTACCCATTGCAGTACCCTACAGAAGCTTTAGGAAGTTAACAAAGCGTAGGCCACTATATTTTATTTCTTTTTCTTTATTACAAAAGCTACTATAACGATTTTTAGAAATAATCTGTTTGCGTTCATAAACTCCGTAAACACTTCATACTTTTTGTGATTGTTCAAAACATTATCTTCTTAAATTTCATTTTTAACTATAATTTGTTCAATATATTTGAGTCATTTATTCAAGTTTCCATTCTTTTATCTATATATTTTTTTAAATTTATATCTTAAGATTACTTTTATTTTTAAAATAATTTTGAAAACAAATTTGTGGAATTTAATTTCGGTGCATTTTAGGTGAAAGATCGCACTTTGACATAAATACACTTAAGGACCCCTATTTGTTGTAAGTTTTCCACGTTTATTTTGAAGACAGTGGCGGCTGAATCTTATATGGGCCTAAAGCCAAATCTTAAAAGAGGCCCTAAATTCCTTTAGTAAAATTTTTAAATAATCTATTTGATGTTTATTCTTATAGCTTCCTAAAATGCAAGAAAGTTCATTATATTTGGAAAATTATTTTTTTCCACTTAACAATATGGTTATTACGTGTGATTCTCATTAGCCATTGTTGATCGTAAGTTAGATTTTATTGATTTTAGTTTACAAACTTTTTTTCAATTGAGGGAACTATTAGAAAAAAATGTAAAAATTATTCTATAAGTAATAGAAATATTTAAAATACATAATTAAGACTTCACGTTTGCAAGTTACAGTATCATCATTTATTTGTATAATTTTCATATCACTTTTAATTTCAAAAAAATATAAAATCATCAATTTCATAGATCATTATACTTTAAATATATTCAAGGTTAATAGCTTATTCAGCCAAGCTTTTTCAACAGCAAAAATATCCCCCCCACCCTCCCCCTCCCCCGAAAAATACCATTTTTGAGAAGTTAAGTTTGTTGGCAATGCTTTTCGAGGAAACAAGCTATAAGACAACATATTTTATAATATAATAGTTTAATAATCTAGTTAGATTTAGCTTGATAATATTTAGTGTTTACCTAGAAATGCGAGTAACAATTAAACTTATATTGTGGTTTTAAAGATATGTGATTTAATTCAATACCAATTGATAAACAATGGATTAAATAGATAAATTGAACAACAAAATAAATCAAACCGGTCTGCGAGTGGATTCTCGACCTAGATTCAAGATAGCCTCGAAATAGAGCAATAATAACAGTAAAGGATGGAACAACAACAATGGCGAACGGTAAGTACAATAAAGGGAATCGTGGATGTGTGTATTCTTATTAGTGAATAACGATGAATCCTACAAATGAATAGGATCCCTCTTTATATAACAGAGGAATACTAAATAAGGTACAATTCTAAAAACGAAAATAAATCCCACGATTAGCATCAAAACCGCTTTGATTTGATCTGTTCAGGGATTTCCACAGTGATCTTCGACCAGTTACTGATTTCTCGTCATTCCGTTATTACACCTCGCTCGAGGTCAGTTATGTTTGGTCTAGATTGTTGTTGGCCCCGATCTCAATGAACACTTCGATCTCCATGTTTGATGTTCTATCTTCAAGCTTGAACCTGATCTATTACGGAGCTACCCTCGAGGTAACCTTCTGCCAATAAAATCGGATATGCCTGATTTCGACCGTATACAGATAGTCCCCTTATTTTTTGGAGTGTAACGAGAAGAAACAAACTTGAGACTCCAATTTAATACCTCGATCAATTATGACGTCCATCTTGTGACGTACGAGACATAAGTGATTGAAGCATCGCGTCTGCATAATTCCCAAGGTCATCAATTAATGCCAGTTGATGGTCGGCCACCAATGCTTTCAAACCGTCGAAACGACCACTATAAATAGATCACCTTCATCATCTTCTCAAACTTTACTTTCAAAACTTCTTCTAATCTCTAAAAGCTCCTCTATTCTCTTCAAGTTCATCATCTTTGCCAGTTTCTGTTTGCCAATCTCTTATTAAAACACAAATTCTGCCTTTTTCTTTCTTAAACCTCATATAGCAATTGCAAAAACATCAAAGATTGTTTCTCAAAAAGAAAAGGCCTCCTCATCGCGGCTGGCCGGTGACAAAACACTGGTGGAGCCACGCATTGAAGAGTGCATTCTTGGTCCATGCGAACTTACTTCCCATTTCAAAGTCGAAAAACCCTATTCAGTTCCTGGCCGATGTGAGACCATGTCTCGATACATATGTTCGATATCCGAAGGCGATCTCGAGCAGGTGAAAAAGGACTGCCATTGGGAGAATAAAGAAGTGGTGATTCCTACCCTCGATGAGGACATCACCACCACATGAAAGGATTCTTAAGTGTGTATACTTATCCTTTCATATTGAGCCCCGTCGATACCGTCATACTCGACTTATGCCGCCAATACCCGGTAACCCTAGGCCAGATCTTCCCCTCTTTTTGGCGCATTGTCATTTTGCTTAGATTCCTCTCGAGCAAGGTCGAGGGGATGTCTTTCACCCTTGATCACTCTATCAGGCTATACAACCCCCCGTCTTTATCGAGGCAGATTGATAAGGCTTCAACGTCAGGCCACAAAGGTATAGACGAGGACAAGGACCGACGATGAATGGGCCGGTTTGTCATAGTCAGGACCTTTGACTTAATCCGCGCCGAGAAGATGTCATTCCCCGAAGAGTGGAACATAAAACGTAAGTATAATATCACCGACAATGTTTGTTCACTATTTTCCTTTCTTTACTATTGTTGATCTATATTCTTCTTCATGGTGCAGCTTCCCCTTGGTTTCCTGGTGCAGTCCCGAACCTCACAGGCTGGGTTCGACAATTGGCCTCAACATCTTCGTATGTGAGCGCTCATGGTGCGATTTGGCTGAGGGTCGATGGAAGCCAAAAACCACGGTAAGTTCTTCTGTCTATGTTTGATGCTCTTCTGTTAAATATCCCATTCTAACTTGATCTCCTCCCATACAGGTCTCGGAGACAATGTCATCATGAGGCAGCCACCACCCGGGGAAGAAAAGGTCTTGAAGCCGACTAAAGAAAAGAAAAGGAGAAGGACCTCGCCTCCAGATACTCCAAAGCCCAAGAAAAGCAGGTCTTGAAAGTCAAATACCAATCCCACCGTTTTGTCTACCGATGTAGTGCAAACACTACGAGAGGAAGACGACGAGGGAGAAGATTCAGACTGCCTGCTGGTGGATCGGAAGAGGGGAAACATCGAAGCTTCGAAGGCTGCTGAGTCGGTGACGATCTCGGAGGTTCAGCCACAGACTGAGGTGATCTCGGAGGAAGGTTCGAGCAGAGTCCCCGAGTCATCGGGTGTTGATGATACCTCCCGCTGTGATGAATAACCGACGGGTGTGCCCAACAAGTCTAGTTCTGAGGCCCTTTAATGAGAAGAGAATGCCCTAAGTGACTCGCTTAGGGAAATTAACAGTTATGATTCGCCACCCGACCCCATGTTCTCTGAGGGGTAGTTTCGGGATACCCGATCCATGGGGACCCCCGGTCCATGAGGACCCCCGATGTGGGGACGGCCCCCGAAGGGGATGATATATTTCGCGGCTGCTTCGCGGGGGTCGATGATGTTCCCGATCTGGATGTATCACTCATTTGTGATGAGGCTCAGCAGCTTCTGAACCAAATAACTTTTAACTTCCGTTATCATGTTTGCGTTTGTTCTTATTTCATCATGTTTGGTTTCTTTCCTTTATATACAGGATACGACGCTCCATCGAGAAGCGTCTTCTAAATGCCAGGCTGAGCTGACCCGATGTAGGCTGATCTCAAAAAGCTCACGAAGGAGAGAGACGCCCTCAATATCCTCTATGTGAAAAAACAATAGGAGATCAGGAGCCTTTGAGCTGAATTGACAAGAGCTCATCAAGATCAGACTGATCTCATCGAGCGGGTAATGTACATTCTTGGGAGTTTTTTTTATGTATTAACTTGATATTGTCGACTAACACTTTGATCCTGCAGGTTCATCAAAAAGGCGAGTTAGTTGAGAAGCTTCGTGAGGAGGCCAAGATGAAGGAGGCAGAGATTTTAGGGTAGAAGCAGAACATGGACCGTCTTGCCTTAGAGAAAGATGCGGTTTGGGCTCAACTGTCTTCGGTTGAGCGTCAACTCCAGAGTGTGAAGGAAGAGAGCTTGGCTCGAGCCTAGAAGATTGAAGAGCTTGAGACTCGGTTGGCCTCTGAACTTGCAAGGGCCACATCCGAGGAAAAGGTGCTCATGGCCTCCTACGGAGCCGACGATGAAGCCGCTAACACTCGGGCAAAGGAAGTTTCTAATGCTGCTGATGTTAGGTTGTCCCGTGTTTCCGAGCATGCTAGGCTCCAGTCTCAGAGAGAGACTCTTGAGGAGGTACATGCTCGTGACTTTAACCTCTCGGCTGATATCGAGAGTGCGAAGGTTTTGGAGGACGAGGCCGGAGCTTTGCTTTCCAATGATGAAGACTCCGTGAGTGGATCCGAGAGCGGAGGAGATGAAGATGAAGCTCCCGAAGATGTGGCTCCCGAGGCGGACTAGGCACTTATGATTTTTTATCCTTTTGTTTTATTTTTTGGTTTTCTGTGTAAGACCATGTGTGGTCTTTGTAAATACTTTGCATATATAAAAGATTCCTTTTCTTTCCGTGTCATCTCTGATTTCTGATTTATGATAAATTCCTCTTTGCCTTTGACTTGTGAAAACTTTATTGCTGTAGCCTCTATAACCGAGTGGATATTAAATCAAAAATATAGTAGAACAAACCCTTAGGTTTTTAGTTAAGTGAGGGTGATTCCCCGAGGTCAACAATATGTCCAGGATTTTGATTCCGGATGGCTTGACCGAAGCCATAATTACACTGTTTTTATAACTGAGTTTGAGTAAGTTTTGAACTCACAATAACAGACCCCTTAAGGTTTTATATCAAATAATGATAAATCCTCGAGTTACGTTCAAGTCAGTTATATTTGAGCTCGGAATAGTGGAACCCTTAGGTCCGAATTGGCCCTTAGGTTCTTTAGATTGGGCCTATATGGCCTCTAAAAAATGGCTATTTTTTCCCTCTTTCTGCTTAGAAGACTTAGTAAAAAATTTATTTATGCCTTAGCACGTATTCTTTACCCATTGGGTTTTTTGAGGGTTTGACGTCGATTGAAAATCCCTTTTCTTTTTGTGCCTTAGCACGTTTGTGTTAAGATAATTTGATACCTCTTAAGGTTTTTCGAGGGCTAATTTTATCGAAGTCCATTTGATTATTTTCCGAGGGTAGCTTTTTTTAACCGATTTTTTCAAAGAATTCGAAGGCTTATTTTTATTGCGGGATTCAGACGTGTTCGAACCACATTAATTTGGCCGTAGCCTTTGGGTATATCTCTTGGGATTATTTCCCAATAACACTTCTAACTTGTTCGAAGTGTTAGTCCCCGAGAATGATGGCCTTGGCCTATAGATCGAGTGGTGCCTTTTTGAGGTCTTATGAATATGAGTTTATATAATTCAAATATGTCGATTGTCGACGACAGTCCCTGAGTGTTCGAGGTATATTTACACTTGGCCCTTGAGCCATTTCTCACAAAATCGTAAGTATGGAACTCATATAGTAGAGAATTTTCTTTGAGGCACAAGATATTTGATATAAAAAGAATACTTCTTTGAATAATTTATACATGCATACATGTTTTTCCATCAGGGCTCGACTATCTATATGGACACGGTTCATTTGACCGTTTGTCCCATTACAAAGTTTCCCTATCGAGACCCTTTGACACGAAATACTTTCCTCGAAAATATAACATCTGAGGGTGATGCCCCCCAGTATTCGAGGTTGATTGTAAAGAAGCCTTTGATACTGTTGATATGTCCTCAGGTAGCACATAATTGTTGCCTCGTTAATAACCTCACCGAAAACACCCATTTGGGATAAAATCCGGTCTTAGGGAAAAGGAGTGCAATGCGTTCTTTAAAACCTGAGGTCTCGATGTCTTCGATCGAACACCTGTAGCGAGTTAGTATCGAATATATCAATGAAAAAGGGATAAATTTATACCTTAGCAATAATATCGTTTGAGAAGTGATATGTTCCAATTGTTGGGCAGTTGTTCGCTGTTCATCGTGCCAAGCTTATAAGACCCCTTTCCGATGATGTTGAGGACTTGGTAGGGTCCTTCCCAATTTGGGCCGAGCTTCCCTTCATTAGGATCTCGAGTGTTGATGGTGACTTTCCTTAGGACTGAGTCCCCGACTCTAAAGTGGCGAAGGTTGGTTCTTGTATTGTAGTATCTCTCGATCCGTTACTTTTGTGCAGCCATTCGAATAAGCTTGACTTCTCGTTTTTCATCTAATAATTCGAGGCTAGTATTAATAGCCTCGTGATTTGATTCTTGTGTTGTCAGATGAAACCTGGCACTAGGTTCCCCGACTTCGACTAGAATCAAGGCTTCGGAGCCATATACTAAAGAAAATGGAGTTCCCCCCGTACTGGACTTCGATGTTGTTTGATATACCCAAAGGACCTCGGGTAGAATTTCTCTCTATTTCCCCTTAGCATCGTTCAACCTTTTCTTTAGGTTTTGAATGATAGTCTTGTTCGTCAGTTCGGCTTGTCCATTACCACTAGAGTGATACGATGTTGATCATATCCTTTTATTTTATGGTTTTCGCGGAATTTCGTCACTTTGCTGCCGATAAATTGTTTTCCATTGTCGCACACTATTTCGGCGGGTATCCCGAATCGACATACAATGTGATCCCAAATGAATTCTATAACCTCTTTTTCTCTGACTTTCTCGAAAGCCTGCGCTTCAACCTATTTAGAGAAATAGTCAGTCATAAATAAAATGAACTTAGCTTTACCTGGGGCCGATGCAGAGGTTCGACGATATCCATCTCCCATTTCATGAATGCCCACGGGGATAGGACCGAGTGAAGTTGTTCTCCGGGCTGGTGGATCATCGGTGCAAAACTTTGACATTTATCACATTTTCGAACAAACTCCTTAGTGATTCGGCACCGGAGTGGTTCCCACAAGTGACTTCATGGACCTCTCGTAAAACACAATCGGTGTGTCCTGGTCCTAAACATACTGCCAATGGTTAATCGAATGTTCTTCTGTATAATGTTCCATCTTCAACCAATGTGACTCGAGCAGCTTTGGTTCGTAGGGTCCGATGGGAGCTTTCCGTTCTTCAAGTATTCAATATATTTATTCCTCCAATCCCAGGTTAAGCTTGTAGAGTTTAGCTCGGCATGACCTTCCTCGATCACGGATCTCGAGAATTGAATGACAATCCTCTAGTTGATCTCATCTTACTCGACCGATGACCCCAAATTTACAAGTGCACCAGCCTCACTGTTTTGTTCTCTAGGTACATGCTGTAAAGTCCATTCCTTGAAATGGTGCAAAGTTACCTGCAACTTGTCCAAATACCTTTGCATTCTATCATATCTAACTTCGAAGGCTTTGTTTACTTGGTTCACCGCCAGTAAAGAGTCACACTTGGGTTCAGTTACTTCTGCTCCCAAGCTTTTAGCTAACTCGAGACCTGCAATCATGGCCTCGTACTCGGCCTTATTGTTAGTCAACCTAGAAGTTTTGATAGATTGCCTAATAGTGCTACCCGTGGGTGGCTTCAAAACAATGCCTAGATCGGACCCCTGCACATTCGAAGCACAGTCTGTGAAAAGGGTCCATAC
This sequence comes from Nicotiana undulata, assembly GCA_005239495.1. Classification (NCBI taxonomy): domain Eukaryota; kingdom Viridiplantae; phylum Streptophyta; class Magnoliopsida; order Solanales; family Solanaceae; genus Nicotiana; species Nicotiana undulata. Next base: position 67,372 of record ML280583.1, read on the forward strand.
CCCCGATGATGCACCCGATTTTAACAAGAGCTCCTTTTCAACTTTGAGTACGAGGGTTGGCATGAAATCGGCCACGAAGTCCGCTAAAATTTAAGACTTGATGGTCGTTTGGGGGTTGATAATCGATATCATACTCGCTGAGTTCGACGACCCATTTGGCCAATTGGCCGGATAGTTTGGGCTTGTGCAAAATATTACGAAGTGGGTAAGTGGTTAATACACATATGGGGTGACATTGAAAGTATGGTTTTAACTTTCTAGAGGCGCTTATGAGTGCAAGTGCCAATTTCTCTAAGTGTAGATATCTAGTTTCTACTTCTCCTAAGGTTCGACTTACATCATAAACGGGAAATTGCGTACCTTGCTCTTCTCGAACTAGGACACAACTTACCGTGATTTTCGATACTGCCAAGTACAAGTAAAGTTTCTCATCTTCCTTCGGAGTGTGAAGCAGTGGTGGGCTCGACAGGTATCACTTCAATTCCTCTAATGCCTGTTGGCATTCCGGGGTCCAGGAGAAATCGCTTTTTTTTAGTAGAGAGAAAAATTTGTGGCTTCAATCCGACGACCTCAAGATGAATCCGCCTAAAGCAATTATCCATCCAGTCACCCTCTGCACGGGACTATCCACGATGGTGATGTCTTCTATGGCCTTGATTTTATCGGGGTTGATCTCAATCCCCCAATTTGACACCATGAAGCCAATGAACTTGCCTGAACCGACCCCGAAAAAATATTTCTCGGGGTTGAGCTTCATGTTATATTTCCTTAAGATCTCGAACGTCTCCTACTAATGAGCCAAATGGTCCTCTGCGTGCAGGGACTTAACTAGCATGACATCAATATAAACTTCCATCGACTTACCTATTTGTTCTTTGAATAGTTTGTTTACTAAGCGTTGGTAAGTATCTCCTGCATTTTTAGCCCGAAGGGCATTACATTATAAAAATATGTTCCATACTTGGTGATAAATGAAGTCTTTTCTTGGTCTTTCGGGTTCATTTGGATTTGATTGTACCTAGAATAGGCATCGAGAAAAGTAAGGATCTCATGGCCGGCGATGGCATCGATCATGCGACCGATGTTAGATAGCCGAAAAGAATCTTTGGGGCAAGCCTTATTTAAATCCTTATAATCTACACACATTCTAAGTTTTTCCCTTTTTAGGGACTACAACTACATTGGCTAACCATTCGGGATATTTTACCTCCCGAATGGACCTTATTTTGAGAAGTTTAGTTACCTCGTCCTTTAGGGACGCGTGCTTTACCTCAGACTGGGGTCTTCTCGTTTGCTTCACCAGTCTGAACTTAGGGTCTAATATTAGTCGATGCGTTGTTATCTCCGGTGGGATCCATGTCATGTCTAAATGGGACCATGTAAAACATTCTATGTTATCAATAAGAAATTGAATAAGCTTTTTCCTAAGTTTGGAGGTTACTCCCCTTCTCAGGTATACCTTTTGCTCGGGCTGGTTCTCGATCAATATAACCCGTTCTAGCTCTTCGACCATTGATTTGGTGGTGGCGGAATATTCGAGAACAACAAAAGTTCGAGGGGTTAGAAAATCCTCCTCTTCTTCTTCTATCTCCTGTTTCTCCGATTCAGTCGAGGTTGGTGGCGGTGATTGCTATTTGGCTTCCCGTTTACCTTTGATGCTCGACCTTTTTGAGGTTGATAGTGTTGAGATCAGTGTTACTTCATAGACCGCAAATATTTCCTTTGCGGCATGCTGTTCCCCGTACGCTATTTTGACACAATTTGACGTCGGGAATTTCATGATTTGGTGGAGAGTCGAGAGGACTGCCCTCATGTTGTGCATCCAAGGCCTTCCGAGTAGCGCATTATACCTCATGTCGCCCTCGATTACGTGGAACTTTGTATCTTGAATGGTTCCAGTCACGTTCACCGGTAGGATAATCTCCCCTTTAGTTGTTTCACTGGCTATATTAAACCTATTTAAGACCCGAGCTGCGGGTACAATTTGGTCTTGTAGGACGAGTTGCTCCATGACACTCGATCAGATGATATTTGCCGAGCTACTTGGATCCACTAAAACACGCTTAACTTGAACTTTATTTAATAAGATAGAAATAACCAGATCATCATATTGGGGCTGAGAACTGCCTTCTGCTTCTTCGTCGTTGAATGATAAGGTGCCTTCAGGCACATAATCTCGGGTTCGCTTTTCCCTAGTGATAGATAACTTAGTGCATTTGAATATGGGTTCTTGTGGAATGTCGACCCCACCGACGATTATATGACTGGAATGTTGGGGTTCCTCTTGTTCATTTTTCCTATTGGCGTCCCTTTCCCTGAAATGATTCTTTGATCGCTTAGGAATTCTCGAAGGTGACCCTCGTTGAATAGACATGCTACCTCCTCCTTTAAATGCCTACAATCCTCGGTCCTTTGACTATGTGTGCCATGATACTTGCACATCAGATCTGAGTTTCTTTGAGAAGGATCGGTCTGTATGGGTCTGTGCCACCTAGTTTCTTTGATCCTTTCGATTGCCGATACAATGCCTGATGCATCGACGCTTTGCTCATAAGTCACCGAAAACTCTGTCCCCAATCACTTCTTCGATCATTCCAGGCGGAATTGTGTCCCGGACCATTGTTCCTTCGATCTGCGGTGTACGGTTGGTATCCTTCTCTGTTCGACCTTGGCTATCTATCGACGTCCCTCTTATTTTTAACTGCCAACCTGTTTAGATGTACTAAACTGGAAGGGGCTCCTAGTTTTTCGTCCTCGACTCTAATTTTTGATTGATATTGATTGTGTACATCTGCCCAAGTTACAGACGGATACTCGATCAAATTTTGTTTCAACTAACGTGATGCTATCGAACTCCGTTCATTCAACCCTTGGGTGAAAGCGTGAACAACCCAATCATCTGTGTCCGGTGGCAACTCCATGTGTTTCATTTGAAATCGGGACACGAACTCCCTCAGCATTTTATTATCTCTTTGTCTCACCTTGAAAAGGTCCGATTTCCTTGTGCGACCTTTATGGCCCCGACGTGTGCTCTTACGAAAGAATCTGCTAACATGGTGAATGAGTCGATGGAATTTGGTGGTAGGTTGTGATACCAAATCATTTCTCCCTTCAACAGGGTCTCTCCAATCTTTTTCAACAACACAGATTCGATTTCATCATCTTCCAAATCGTTACCTTTGATAGCGCATGTATAGGAAGTAACATGCTCGTTGGGATCAGTGGTACCATTATATTTGGGTATGTCTGGCATACGAAACTTCTTTGGAATTGGATTCATATCCGCACTTGGAGGGAACAACTGTTGTACAAACTTCTTCGAATCCATCCCTTTCAAGATTGGCGGTGCCCCCGGTATCTGATCAACTTGGGAATTGTAAGTTTCCACCTTTTTATCATTGGCTTTGATTTTCTTCTCTCCTGATTCAGTTCTTTTGGTGAGCTCCTCGAAGATTTTCATTATCGCAGGATCAGTCCCCGATGTGTTACCATTCGACCTTTACTGTATTGGCTCGGTACGACGAGTAATTTCTGGCTCGACCCTATTCGAAGTACTATGTTGATTTTGTAACTGAGAAATAACGGCTTGCTGAGCCTGAATCATCTCGAATATCACTTGGAGACTGACTAATTCGTCTCCTCTACCCTGTGTTTCTCTGCGTACACTCCCATCGAGATCTACGCCTAGGTCCGCATTTAGAGAAATGTGCGAACTAACATCGACTGGGTTGACAGCCGGTTCTCCTCTAAGATTAGCCTGTGGCACCTCAATTCCTGGAGCAACCACATTTTCGTTTTCCCCGTGGAATCCGAGGCCATTGTCACGGTTTGTGGATGCATTTTGTGAGTTTGAAATGTTTTAACCTGAAAGCGAAAATTGTTGACAAGAACAGGCGTAAAATAATGTGTTTTACCAGAATCAGTACTGAACAATCACTATTATCCTTAGCCCCACGGTGGGCGTCAAACAATTTACCCAATAATTCGAGCAACAATTAAACTTATATTGTGGTTTCAAAGATACGTGATTTAATTAAATACCAATTGATAAACAATGGATAAAATAGATAAATTGAACAACAAAAAAAATTGAACTGGTCTGCGAGTGGAGTCTCGACCTCGATTCAAGATAGCCTCGAGATAAAGCAATAATAACAGTAAAGGATGGAACAACAACAATGGCGAACAATAAGTACATGTAACGACCCGATCGGTCATTCTGAGAGTTTTAGTCCCATTTCCCCCATTTTTGCTTCATTATATGTGGTTCGGCTCTATTATGTTGTTTCAGGTTGGTTGGCTCGGGTTCAGAGTGATTTTGGAGAGGAATGAGATACTTAGTCTCTTAAGTTGGTTAGTTAGTTGGAAAAGTCAACTGGAAGTTGACTTATGGGAAAACGATCTCGGATTAAGGTTTTTATGGCTCGGAAAGCTTCGTTAGGTGATTTGGGACTTCTGACTGTGTTCGAAATGTAATTCGGAGGTCCGTGGTAGAATTAGGCTTGAATTGGAAAAATTGATTATTGTACGATTTCCGATCGGCAGTGAAAAATATGATATCAAGGGTTGGAATGGAATTCTGGAATGGGGAATAGGTTCGTAGTGTCATTTGTGATGTGTGTGCAAAATTTCAGGTAATTCGGACATGGTTTGGTTGGTTTCGGCATCGTTGGCGAATTTTGGAAATTTAGAAATTCTTAGGCTTGAATTCGGGGTTAATTTGGTGTTTCGGTGTTGTTTTGGGTGTTCTGAAGGTTCGACCAAGTTTGAATGGTGATATGTGACTTGTTGGTATTGTTGGTTGAGGCCCCTGGGGCCTCGAGTATGTTTCAGATGGGTGACAGATGGGTTTTTGGTGTTGAGGGCTACTGGAGTGATTACTGCTGGTGTTTTTGCACCTGCGGAAGGGGAGCCGCTGGTGCGAGACCGCTTGTGCGAATTGGGAGTCGCAGATGCGGACGCTGTGAAGTTGTGTCTTTTCCGTAGAAGCGGAAGATGAGTCGCAGGTGCGCACCGCAGGTGCGATGGGCTGACCGGAGATGCGGAAATGGTGCATTAAGTGGGTTCTGCACCTGTGATGGAAATCCCGCAGGTGCGGCGCCGCAGAAGCGGGAATATGACCGCAGTTGCGGTTTTTGCTGGGCAGAAAGTATAGGATCCTTCGAGAATTTTGGCCATTCTTCAAAATTTCAACTCGGTTTTTTGGGCTTTTGGAGGATTTTAAAGAGGGATTAAAGGGGAAACTCGTTAAGGTAATGTTTTTGAACCTAAAACTCGAATCGATGGTGAATTTCAATTGATTAAGCATGGAATTTATAAAAATTAAGGGTGAAAATTGGGGAAGTTAGGGCTTGTAATTGGAGAGTTTAATTTGGGTAATTGAGGGGTCAAACGAAGTTGGATTTTGATAAATTTGGTATGTATAGACTCGTGAGTGAATGAGAATTCTAGTTTCGTAATTTTTCTCGGATTCCGAGTTGTGGGCCCGGGAATCAGGTTTGGCCAATTTCGAAATTTTTTGTTTAATTTGATAATTTTTGTGTGAGCTTTGTTCCTTTAGCATGTATTAATGATATAATACCGAATTTGGATAGATTCGGGGCGATTTATGGCTGAGTCGAGCGGCAAGGTCATTGCGGAGTAGATTTTCGTTCGGTTTGAGGTAAGTAACGATTGTAAATATGGACCTGAGGGTATGAAACCTCAGAATTTCATACTATTTCGTTAAATGAGGTGACGCACATGCTAAGTGACGGGCGTGTGGGTGTGCACCGTTAGGGATAGTGACTTGGCCCGTCCAGTAGCAACTGTAGAGTTGCATATTTTTTATTAAAAAACTGTATAATCATTATGTATTTTAGAAATGATTCTTATATCTTGGGATGAATGCCATGTTTGGAGCCTTGTGCCGTACTGTTTGGACCCTCAGGGGTGTTTTACTACTATCCTCACACTGTTTTGATTGAAAGCATATCCTCAGTCATGATTTTTACGTGTTTATTGTTTAATTTAGTTTCATTACTCTATTCTAAGTATGTGAAAGATTTTTTGGACTGAGTTCCCTGATTTTACTGAAGTGCCCGAGAGGCTTGTGAGGTTTATGACTGAGTAAGACCGAGGGCCTGTTTTGTGAGGATATGATAGGCCGAGGGCCTGAGTGATTGGATGCCATGATTTGGCTTGATATATAGCGCTTGGGCTGAAGGAGCCCCTCCGGAGTCTGTACATACCCCAGTGAGCGCAGGTACCTACCGAGTGTGAGTGCCGAGTGCCGAGAGACGAGTGATTGTGAGACATGAGTGATGGAGAGGCATGCCCGAGGGGCTATATGAGTGACTGTAAGGCTTGCCCTAGGGGCTGTTTATGAGTGGTATTTTGCTCGAGGGGCTTGTTTATGAAATCATTATTTCCACTCTATTTTTTTTATATTGAGCATCAATTGAAACTGTGGAAAAAGAATATTTTAAATGACTTTCCTTGAAGTGGAGTTTTCAGGAGATATTCAGATTTAAATTCTGATTTGATCTTGTTGTTTTCACTGAGGTTGTTATGTTGTGAGAATTATGTGATTATAAATGCTCGTCACTGCACTTAGTCTTTAGTTATAATTGTTACTTACTTAGTTGGCGTACTCACGTTACTCCTTGCACCTTGTGTGCAGATCCAGGTGTCGGGGCATCCGAGTGAGTATTGATCTTATCCTTCAGAGTATCCCAGAGCTTACGACGTAGTTGCACGGTGTTCGCAACCTTGCTTTTCTCCTTCCTATCTTTTAGTATTTTTTATTATTAAACTTCTCTTGTATTGAGTAGACTGTATTAGACTTGTATTCTAGTTTCTCATGACTAGTGACTCCGAGGTCGGACAATGATCTTATGCTTTGATTATTTCCGCTTGTTTTGAAATGTTTTTAACGAAATATTTATGATCAATATGGTTAATAAATGAATTAATGAAAAGAGTCTTTTATGCTATAAATAATGAATCGGTTAGCCTAGAACCGCGATAAGCACCATCACGACCGGGGTGATTTGGGGTCGTGACAATACAATAAAGGGAATCACGGATGTGTGTGTGTATTCCTATTAGTGAATAATGATGAATCCTACGAATGAGAGATCCCTCTTTATATAATAGATGAATCCTAAATAAGGTACAATTCTAATAACGGAAATAAATTACACGATTGGCATCAATAACCGTTTTGATTTGATCTGTTCCGGGATTCCCTCTGTGATCTTCGACCGGTTATTGATATCTCCCTATTCTGTTATTACGCCTCACTCGAAGCCAATCATGTTTGGTCTCGATTGTTGCTGGCCCCGATCTTAATGAACACTTCGATCTCCATGTTTGATGTTCTATCTTCGAGCTCGAATCTGATATATTATGGAGCTACCCTCGAGATAACCCTTGCCAATAAAATAGAATATGTCCGATTTCGACCGTATACATTTAGAAAAGACATTCAAAGAATTGAAAAAGATCTTACAACATCGAAGTTATAAACAAGAATGATTCATGTTCCAATGCATTCGACAAAATTATGATAAAAAGAACTACAAATTTAATTGTCCTATTATTTTCAACCGTAATTACATTGCATACTTTAAAATAGTACATAATATAAACTTTGAAATATGGATATAGTGATTGATAAAAATTGACAACGTATGGTTGCAAAAAAATTCATTTTTCACTAAAATAAATATATAATTATTTATGTTATAGATATGATGAATTTTGGACCTTAATTTACTGTTCATAGATATACTTTCTGATAAAAGCAAATAGCAATTTTGAATATATACACTATTTTTCATTCATAGTGACACGTCAAATATATACACTATATTTACCATTCATAGCTATATTTGAATTTTATAGTAAATTCACATGTAGTACTGAAACAAGAGATCAATTGTTTTGAACTAAAACAAAATAGCAACAAGCTCTAGTAGCCCAATTGGATAAAATGCTTGTTTAGTGAGCGGAAATTTTGAGTTTGACTCTAATGACATTAATTTATTTTCCTGTATTTTTTTATTTCACTTTGGTTGTACTCGTTGTGCGAACGAATACAATTGATACATGTTAGTGTATCATTACGTCAAGTGTTACAAGTTGGTAACAATGGATTAATAGCTACAAAGGATAATTAGGAAAATTATAATTACGTATATTAATTAGGCTATAAAATCTAATGCTTTATCTACCAGATAAGATGAAGTAAACTAAGTCTAACCAACAAACATATTAGAGTTATCTTACTAATTATATACGTTAATTCCCATCTCAGAAGTTAGAACTAGAGACAAACCAAACAGAGGTAAAAAAAGAAAAAAGGTGGCTGAAAAAGAATGAGAATATATAGCACACTGAGAAATAAATATATTAATTTGCTAAGTCCATAATACTGATATTTGGAAATACATCCACCAAAAACAAGCAGATCAATATATTTTTCAAGACAACAGTATTATTTATTCCATATTCTAGGGCTGGCCAATATTGTCCAACACTCATATACAACCCACTTAACATCATATTTATATATTGGCATTTGGACATTATTATTTTTTAACACAGTATTATTATTTATTTCACATCAAAGTAGTAGCCAATATTGTCCAATGGTCATGACACAAACACACACCTATATCGAATAGCATGAGTTCTTCTATTTTTCGACGTGGTGAGCCTCAATATCTTTGGTCAAATAAATGAAAAATCCCAAGAAAGTTATAGGCTCTGAAGTGGCTTCAGTCTTCTTCTCGTACTCAAATGTCCATGTAATCCTGTGATGATCGCATGATATGTTAACAATGAAGGCGTTATACGCTTCCAGGAGATCTCCTCCTATCACTTTCCATGCGACTGATTTCTTTTCATCATCAATGGCTTCAATGACACACTTAGCAATCTTTGCATTTCCATCTATAATCATTATAAAAAGAGATCCAAAAATATAAGGAGACGTAAAAAGAGCTAACATAGATTTAGAACAATTGCATTACTTTTGGAAGTCTTTTCAAGCAAATGATGTGAGATAAATGCAGTACGCAAATATGGCAAGAAAAAGAAGGGAATTCATCAAATTGAATTACATAGAGGGAAAAGATTAATTTTTGAACTTACCCTCCTTATATTTCCAGGTAACTACAGAACCAACTTCTCCAATTCTACCTTCATGAAGATCAAAACCTGTGACATTATTGGGACTTATGTTGGATAGATGATGAGGTTTGGTTTGATAAAGGTCATGAAATAAGTGTCCTTCACATTTCACCTCCATTGAAACAACCAACTTGCCTTTCAAACCCATATTTTATTCTTAGGAATAGCAAGAGATAGTGATAAAAAAGCAAATTTGTTTAGAAAATATTCAGAACTTGTAACCTTTATATAGAATTATTTAGCCGTGAAAAGCTTCTCAATAAAATTGGACAAAGACATATTTGACAAAGGAGTTCTTTTATCCTGCTACATAATTTTTATTATTTACCAATGATTTATCTGTTCATTAACTTACGAGCAATTGAGAACTACTGTCACGTTTTCTAGATATACTAGGTTTGGGTTCACAATGTCATACAAAACCTAAATGGGTGCGCATTTGGAGGATTAATTTCACACATGGTCACGAAATGTTATCATTTGTGTCAATAAAGTCAAATAATTTAATACATGGTCATTAAATTTAAAATTTACCTCTTGTAGCAAAATCACAAAATTAATACTATATATGGCTCACACGGCTCAGGAAAAATCCATCCCAGAATATATATATATATATATATATATATATATATATATATA
>ML280584.1:0-16879 GCA_005239495.1 Nicotiana undulata
TCGCTTTTGAAGCGAGGCGAGGCCTTGTCGCTTTTTTGCGCTTCGCGCTCTTAAAAACACTGCGTTAACCTTTATAGTATATGCCTCAGGTTTCCAGCTAATATTTGACAAGTTAGGGCATGAGTCTAACCTTCTATATTAAATTAGGATTGCCCTGGAAAGATAAACCAGAATGCATGAAACTTGGTAATTCATCTCATTAAATTTTCTCACAATTTCTAACAGAAAATTTGATGGCACAGTAGACAGGAGAACTCAGGGGGTTTCCACTTGCATTGCATGGTCCCATCCAGAATAAGTAACTACATACCATGTAATGAGCTACTTTGGACATACTTACTTAGCCACAATACAGATTGGTTTGCGGACATTAACACTATGCACAACATCGCTATCATGTGTATACAGATTTAATATATTTCCCTCCATGGCAAAATGCTCAACTTTCCTTTCAAAATTTGCCTAGGAAGGTAATAATCATTTTAAATATCTATCGATCTAATCTAATCTTGTTTAACTCTAAAATCCAAATATGTCCCACGTTCCCAACAAATTCTACACAACTCATAGTCTACTCCTCCCTTGGCAACTGAGCTCATCTAAGTGGACAACCCAGTAGGAAAGAAAGAAGTATCGCATACCACAGTGCTTAAAATTCATATTCCCACTAAAGCTCATTAGTAGTGAGCTACAACCTTTCTCTAAAGCTAAGTCATTCTCAAACACACCTCAAATGCTAACAGACACAAAGAGAAAGGGGATGATAAATCTAGGATGGATTAGGAGAGCAGAGTACAAACCTTTGTCAGTTGAAAACGAATGCTTGGTAGCAAATGTTCTAGTACCAAGCAGAGTTCCGTTACATGCATTAGTCCCTTGCCATGCTTGTCCTGCCAAAGCCTATAGTCCCCATAGAAAGAGAAAGGTGTCAAACCATCCCTTACTATATAAAACATAGAAATGCACAAATACATGCACATTAGTGTGAGCATGTAACCATGTGTATGCACACATAAAAGAAAGCATATTGACCAAGAACCTAAAAAGTAGTCCAGTAACTGCTGCCTCTCTCACCTCCCGGCAAATTTCTCAACAAACAGCATGCTTTTGTACATAATATCTTTAAAAAAAAATTAAAAGAATGAAGGAAATGTTTTTATTTCCCGCACCCCCACCAACAGGCCAACAGTGGACCTTTGCCACTTTGATTCTCATGTAAGTCAATCCTCAACCTTATAATTGAAGGTAGAGGTCCTTACCACCAGGCTATCCGTCATTCGTCAAAAACCAAAGACATGTATAAGAGAACAAAAGAACTGACAGACGCAGTGTTAATTAAAGGACCCAGGGCTTTGATCCGGTAGTAAGAGCACAATACATGATGTGACGATGAGGTGCACGTAATGGGTTTGAACCCTGCTGCGGCAAACAAAATGTTGGTATTTAAGAGGAGAAGGATAGAGAGAGGGACAGACCCATTATCCATCGAGTTTTGCATCCTGCCCCACTGGCTCTCGGGGATTTCTACGTTACCGGGAGAAAAAACGTTAACTAGGGGAAACCTGAATGGTAATCCATCGCTCACCATCTCCGTTGCTTCTACAAACACCCATTTCCACCTATTTTCTATCTAACTTCCTCATTCCAAAAGTATTTAAGCCAGCACCATGATCAAAAAACACGGCGACACATCAAATAATCAAAGCATAAACTGATTATTAAATACGATTTCGTTTTCATTACCGTCTCTTGAGGATAACGTAAGGGTAAATCAGATGCTGAAGAAAGCTATAACTGATGAAATTGACTATCACGAAGGTTGAAATTGATGTCAAATGCAAGATTAGGGTTCGTAGGAGCATTCTTACAAAAATTGATGACACATAAATCGCAGACGAGTATAAATTAAACGAGCAAATAAAAAGGAGACTTACAAGCTGACGAGAGCGAAGAGCATAGAGAGATTTCCGAGCTAATATGGCGGCCATTGGATTTGACAAGAGTTTCCTCCCTTCAAAAGCAGAGAGCGATTAGCAGCAAACTAAAATGGCCCCGCTTTACAGTTAATAGTCGATTGGGTCACCGGCTTATGAGACGACAAGTCACGGATCCTAAGACGGTGCGCTTCGTTTCTTTTTTGCTCTTTTTACGATTCAGTACAACATTAGTGACGCCGGCTCCATTTTTACCCTGGTTTAAAAAACAAACGAAAAAGGGACATTTTATGTCCCTTTACTTTCAGATATTGTATAAAAGAACCATTTGTTTCACTATCTGTCCACTAGAGTCCTTACCGTCATACTTCCAGGCATAATTATCACTATTTTAAACGGCGAGCCACGTGTCGCCTCTTGAACTAATGTCCCCACCCCAAACAAAATAAACCCATATAATCACAAGAAACGCTCCGTTACCGGACCCAAAACCCTAAACCCAAACACAAAATATTTCCCTATTTCCACGTAACACCCCGTCTAAACCTCTTTTTTTCTCCTTCTTCTCCCTCGCCACTAGGGGAGTCAATGGTTTGGTTCAGCCGGTTATTTTATAAAATATGTATCATACTAATTTTTCGGTTATTCTCTTATATATAATCAAAATTAGACTTTTCAAAACCGTCTCAATCATGTCGGTTTCTCTTCGGTATCGGTACTGTACGGTTAATTTTCGGTAATTTTTTTAAATGTCATGTAAAAATCACTAGTAGAAACATAATGCAATAACATACGTACTTTTATAGGACTTAGCAAAACTCTTTAGGCATTTTTAGGGCTCGTTTGGATGAGAGATAATGAATAATTAATTCAACGACTAAATTTAAGAAGGGTTTATCCAATGTTTGGTTGGGAATAAATTGTGGTATAATTAATCCCCGTGACGAGACCAATGTGTATCGGATTTTTCTGCGCGTACTCAGTCAAATTCTAGTATAGTTTATGATATCGTCCCACAAAGATTGGTAAATCTAGGCTACAGACTTTTAATATTTTTATTACTATTTGAGAGAACCAAATTGAAGAAAGGTGAGTTTTAAAACTTTTTAATTAATTAAAGCAAAACAAATAATTTTTGAAAGATTTATAATTTAAAAAGAGTTGGGAATCGTTGAATTCACTTGATAATATTATTACAATAAAATCTCAATTTTTACATGTATTTCTCTAAAGAAAAATTGCTTATTGATAATACAATTATATTTGCTCACTAAGAAAAAGTCAATTAGTAGCACTCCGTGAGGTTATGTAATTAATTGAGTTAAAACTAGTGACGGTCGAACCGAAATATTTTCTTGCTTGAATTATGCTAAAAGGTAGTAAAAACTTCGAGAATATTTTTACTAAAGATCAGTAATCTTGCTTATAACAATTCCTCCGTGAGAATTAAAACTGAGACAAATAAGATTACAGATTCGAAATAAGAGTTTTATAAAAAATTATTCTCACTCTACGATTTTATTCATTGGTTATTATATATTAATTTTTCTCTGTGAGAATTACAAAATTAATATACGAATAACTTAAATAAAATATATAGAAGTGATAATAATGATAAATTTGATACCATTATTTCAGCACAATATGAATTATAAAAGAAAATTTCAAGTCAAGAATGTGCTAAAACTGAAATAATAAAAATATTTATCAAGCTTCATCAACTATCCCAACAAATGAGATTACTCTATTATGGAGTACATAAATCTCACAACAAAAAGAAATTCTAGAATATTGCCAATACTCTTAGAAAATTCAAAAACTAACAAGAAGAAAATAAAATAGTTAAAGAAAGAAGTTAAAGCCAAAGTTTATAGAAAAGTAGTTCTCTTCCTTCTCCCCCTTCGATGCCAAATTTGCATTCAATTTATAGAATAGTCTTGTAGGCATTAAATGATTAGACGTGTCCAAGATTAAGGGCTTGGATACGTCCGAAGATATGATCTTGGATATGTCTGAAGATATGATCTTGGATGTGTCCAATGATAGGAGCTTGGATACGTCTGAAGATAGGAGTTTGGATGTGTCCAAGATAGGTGCTTCCGTTTGCCATTTCAATTCTTGTGCTTGCCATAGCAGACTTTCATCAAGCTTTCTGTCTTTTCCTTCTGTTATTTATAATCTTTTTTTTTTCCTGCAAAAATAGTTAAAAAGAGGCAAGATTCGAAATATAATTTAAGTATATCATTTAAAGTAGGATATTAAAAGTATATAATAAGTAAATATTTTGTGTTCATCACCCCGGATTAGTTATCTCTGATTGTAGTGATTTTTTTATCCCTATGAAAATGTGGAATAACAAATCCCCGTGATAATCTTGGGATAACTTCTTTCAAACCAAACGACCCCTTACAGTTTAAAAGGTGATGAATTAAGAAAATATGAAAGATGGATAGAGTATAAATCCATCAACTATTCTACAACAACGTAAAAGAAAATAAGCAAGTACAAGAAAAATAAAAATCGTATGAGTGAAAAGATATTAAGCAAATTGGGATTCAACGATAAGGTCTATAGAAAATTAAACATTCAAAAAGATAAATCTAAATCAGACGAAAGAAAACATATTTAGTACATTGTAGATTGCTACACATAATAGCTACAACACCTTGTGTCTTGCTAGTGAATATGCTGGAAATAATTTAGTTTCAATAGTAGCATAATAAGTTTGGGAATTAGGATTTTGAGTTTAATTACTTGTTGTCTTGTAATTGTTTCATAATTTCAAGGCCCAGGAACAAATTTAATACTTTTTTTGTTTTTAAACTTAATGTATATATTTTTCACGTTGTAAATTTATTCGATACGGTTCAGTATTTCTTCGGTTTATTTTCATAAAATAAAAAATATACCCTAATTATCGGTACGGTTATAGATTTATATAAAAACCTACAGTTTTATTAGTAGAAACTTAAACATCGGTACGGTACGGGTCAGTAGGTTTAGTCGGTTATGAAATATCCATTGACACCCCTACTCGCCACAATGTCAGCGTGTTAGAAATGCACTAGGATTTCTAGATAAAATCTTCGGCTAGTTATGTTTGTTTTCTCTTACATATGTCGTTTATATTAATATGTTTTGAGTTAGTGGTATCCTTAAACCACTGTCAATTGTCGCTGGGAATTTTCGATATTCTGTCAGACATGCCCAATTTTTGTGCGGTTCGTTCGAGAAATTCCTACCCTTCTATCTATCTCTCAGATGTTTGGATTTTTCAAAACTCCATGGACATGCAAAAGATAAATGCTATCCCCACTCGGACCAAGACAAAAATTTTACTTGTTCAAATAACAATTAAGGTGAAGCAGGGCCAGGAACGACGAATCTCTTTATGATAAACAGATCCATTTTGCAAGTTCGTTATTACGGGTTTCCTACAAAGAATCGGACTAATGACGTATACAATACTTGAATTCTCGATGTAGATGCTACATAGTTGGTTCTCATCCATCTCGTACAGCTCAAGCAAAAACACTCAAATACTAGTTGCAACGGATATGTAATAGAAAGTTTTAAATGTATTAAGCTCTGATCCCATCTTCTATGGATAATCCAAAAGCTCTTCTTTGTGGCGATAATATCAAAATATCAAGTTGGCGCAATCGTCTTTATTTTTATTTTTATACTTATGGGCCTCTTGAATTCTCTTGTTTGGATTTGTGTTCTTGATAAATTTTGTTGTTTATTGTGCCACGTTGGTATTTATTTTGTATGTTTGTGCTTTTAACATGTTATCCCGAAAATGGTGGTTAGGTTTTAATGCATTCCAACTTTTGTTACTATATTTTGGGGGCACTTTTTGTTAAACAATTATTTGATTAGTGGGAAGATGGGTTCTTCCCTTGTGCATGTTGTTTGTCAACAAGAAGTTGATTTATGTCAGTTGTGTGTGAAATATATTTCCTTTTCAGACTTTTTAAGTTGCACAGTTGTGGTCCCTTATTTCTTTATTGATTTTGAAGTAGTTGTATGTATCTTTATGGAGGGGTCCCTTGTTGGTTTGTTTATTCTCAGTTAATGATGTATATATCTAGAGGGGTTCCTTGTTGATTTTGTTTACTCTTACAACAACAATAACAATCCAGTAAAATTTTACTAGTGAGGTATGGAGAGGGTAGTGTGTACGCATGCTTTACCCCTACCTCGAAAGAGTAGAGAGGTTGTTTTCGAAAGACACTTAGCTGTTGATTTTGTTTACTCTTGTGGTCCCTATTTTCAGTTACCTATTTCCTAACCTGCTTTCATCTTTTTTAATATTATTCAGATTATTAATATTGTTTACTTTATTATTTTTAGGTCATTAAATGGTTAATGTTGATTTGAGGTTTAATCAATAGTCAGTGGATCAAGGAACCATATCTCCTCTACAACAAGAAATTAGTTCATTTTTGGAAAGGGTATGATCCTCATTCACTATCCTTTAAAGACTCAGTTGATGAGTTTATTTCTGAGTTAGGTTTTATAGGTGTTCAACAATTGATAGTGATCGATCCTTCTGGAACTTATAATAAAGTAGTAGGGGATGATGGTATTAGGAATTAATGTCTCTTGTATCTGATGAATACTGTACAGTGGACATATTTGTTGTGTATGAACTTAATATTATTTGATTTGTCTACCTATATTGTAGTATAGAACTTAATATTTATTTATAAAAAAAATAAAAAATATGCCAAGTATTTATTTATTTACTAGGGATATGATTTTATTTCTCACTTTCTTGGATTATTTCAAAACTTGCATTATATAATAACATATTTTAATCAAGCATAAATTTTGAAGGATAATTTTGTCTTTAACTAAGTTAATGTATGCACTAAAACCTATTGCATTGTTAGTACCATGGTTTCTTATGCATTAGTTATGCACATGATAATACCAAATAGGGTGCATAACTAATGCATGGATTAAAAAAGTGTACCAAATAAAGTATTACTAATACATAAAACTAATGCATGCATCATTTTATCTAATGCATCATACCAAACGACCCCCAAATAATTAAAGACAACTACTGCACAAAAGAATAAAGGATTGTCTGAAGGTCTGGATGACTTCAAAGAGTTCATAGATTCTGTATAAGGCACACTGAGTCAAATTGGTGCACAAGATGGAGTAAAGTTGAATTGAATAAGATGTTACGGCAATGTGCATGGTCAACTTATGAAGAGGAGTTCAAAGATCAATTGAAGGACTTGGGTAATTTAGATGCAGTTGTTGTCAAGTATCTGTTGAATTATCCTCCTCAAATGTGGTGCAGAGCCTACCTTGACAGAATATGCAAGAATCATGTTGTTGACAATAATCTAACTGAATCATTCAATTCTTGGTTACAAAAAGCAAGGTTCAAGCCTGACATTAGGATGCTGGGGGATGTTAGGGTCAATGTAATGAATATTTTGAGAGAACATGAGGAATCAATTGTGAAACGGACTGGTGAATTCAGTCCTCAATTAATGAAGTTGTATAATGAGTACTTGAAGATAGTGCACATCAGTTGTAAGGTCCAGAGCAATTGAGACCAGGGATACAAAATATCTGAGGGAATTGACAAGTACATTGTCAATCTAGCGATCAAGAGGTGCACTTATAGGTCATGAGACCTTATTGGGATCCCATGCCCATATGCAAGTAAGGCCTTGCAATACAAGAAGAATAATCCCTTAAATGAAATGCATAGGTATCATAGCAAGGAGGCATTTATGATAAGATACAAGCATAAGTTGCAACCTATGAAGGGAGAATTTTTTTTGGGAAATAGACCCTTCTCAAGCAATGGAATCAAAAATGGTCAAACTTGCTAGTAGGCCTATGGTGAAGAGAGATAGATAAAAAGACGAGGCTATTAAAAGACAAAGGGAATGTCACTTCACAAGGAAGGGTAGAGCGATGACATGTGAAAATTGTGGACATCCAAATCATAACATTAGGAGTTGTGACAATGTAATTATTTCTTATACTAAACTTTGTTAGTTATATTTTACCATTTCTTCATCTAACTGATTCTTTTATGTGGTAGTCAAGACAAGAAAAAACGGTCCCCAATGCAAAAGAGAAGCATGTCAGAAGAGGTTTAATTGATGAAGAAGTAAGGAATCCAACTGAAAAATATATTAATTTGTCAGCCCCCCAAAATACACAAAACAATCAGACCATCAGTGGTGTATTTATGTCTACGTCAATTTTAGACTTTGAACAGGAATAAGACTTTATTCTAAGGCATAAAGCTGTCTCAGAAACCCTCACTAGACTTCAACAAAGATAACAACAAACAATACCAACAGCTACAAGGGAAATCAACTTCAGAGGGAAACAATGCAGGTGTTTGTGAACCAACAAAACTTCCTTACTTACCAAACAACTTAACTTGGGAAGGAAAAGCTTTCATGACTACAAATCCGTTGGAAGTGGAATGTGAAAACAAGAGAAGCAAGTTGGAGCCAAGGAAGGGACAATATGAGTAGTGTTTGGATGTAAAGTATCAGTATTTTGATGATGTAATTACTGGTTATGACAATACTCATATTTTGGTGATTTGGTAATATACTGATATAATTACTGCTTATTGACAGTACACTTACAGATTTGGATGCCACATTATGATTCAAGTTGTGTAAGATTTTGGTCATGTTATAATGTCGCATCCAATTATCTATTTTAACTGTAACTGCTATTCAGATTGAAGTTGTATGAATCCCCAATTACTCTTATGTATCTTTTGAGTTGTATGTGCTGATTCAATAGCTGTTTTTGTGTATATTTTGTGTTTGTGTGTTTTGATTTAATAGCTGCAACCGCAAGTAAATTTCTCCAGTTATTTTGTATTGCTTTTGTGTTTGTGCGTGTTGATACTATGTTGTGTGTGTGTTTTAGAGGGACGTTAAAAATGCATGTATGTCTCCATGTTAATATAACAAAGTAATGTTTGTTAAGGAAGATAATAGGTATCAATTGGCAGGAATCAATCCTGCATTTTTTATCACTACTATGAAAGACATTAGGGATGTCATTTGATGCTGCAAGTCTGACAGAAATTATAGCCAAAGAAGACTAAAAAACACTAGCAACATTCACATTGGGTTTAGGATGAACAACTGAACACATTATATTGATGGAAAAATTTATTGCATCGGTTTTGTCCAATCAAATTACAATATAACATAAAATATTACAACAACACTAACATAATGCATCACTTCATCAATTATGATACATCAAATCCAACCAAAAGAGCACATGAAATCATAATCAATATCTTCATCTTCACCACGCTCTCTTATAATTCCCTTGATTTGTTTGATAGTTGTGCATACCTTCCAAAGCATCCACTTTGCTTCCAATTATCTCTTTCTATCTTTAATCGCATCCAATGAAGTATTCAAAGTCGGATTTTTAAATGTTGTTGCCTCCAATTTGGTCTTTAATTACTAATTACCATCAATGCTCTATTCGGTAACCCATTATCGTGCTACTACCAGTAACCACAAGAATCTTGTTGTAAAACCAAAACCAACAAAGAGTAACCATAAGATCCCCAACTGAAATATAAAGAGTAAAAGCTGAAAATCAGAAACAACAAAATTTAGTATTCAAATAATAAAACTTACTTTAGGTTTCAGACACATGTAAAATCTCCTTTTAGGATTATCAATGCTTTAGGAGGTGAAAATTTTGGCAATTTCACCTCAATAACATATCCTTTTCGATGCACAACTTTTTCCCGACATTATACAATTCATAATGGGTAGATAAATATAAACTTAAAAGAAAAATAACCCTAAGATTCAATGAATCGAGGTGGAAGAATTAAGACGAGGACATGTTAAAGGAACCTAGAGAGAAGAGGGTTTAAGACGAGGTGTTTAGGTGGAAATGGAGAAATATTTTGTGTTTGGATCTAATTAATGTATTGGTTGGGTAACAAAGTGGCTCTTGTGATATATGGGTTTATTTTGTTTGAGTGGGGACATTCGATCAAGAGGCGACATGTGGCTCGCGGTAAGGACCTTAGATGCCAGATATTGAACGGAGTTTTTTTTTATAATTTGAAAGTAAAGAAACGTACCATTCCCGAAAAACAAACGTTGAGGGACCCGACCCGACATGCTTATTAACTTAGGAGGCGTTTTTAGACAAATTATGCAAATTTAATAATATAAATATTAGTAATAGGTAGATTGTAATTTAGGGTTTGTTTAATGTATGTATTTTTTCTTGTTTAGATTTTTAGTTTGAAATATTACATATCAGTGTATTGTATAATCTAAATACTTTTTTTATTTTTTCAGCAAAATAAATAATTTTTACTATTATGATTGATTTTTTTATTACTATTCCGCATTCTTATATAAGGTTTTTAAACAAATCATTGATATTTGTTACTGCAATAACATAGGCATTTATATTTTGTTTTTAATTGTTTCTCAAATCTTCTTTTGTCTAATTATGTTCCCCATAAAATAATACTTGAATTCTTGCATAATTATGGATATTCATTTATGAGAAAAATAAAAAGGAGAAATCAAATGTTGTATTAATTAATGTAATTTTTACGTGGAGAGTATATCTCCTCAAATTTCAACCAAAAATTGTATAAACCAATTTATATGTGGAGATTATATTTTCTAAAATTTATACCAAATAGACCCTCACATCATGTTGTTATGTTAAATTAATTAAATTTTACCGGCTATAACAATCAAGTCACTAAACTTTTTTCACATTAAGCTTACGTTCTAGAATCAATAACGATCTTTCAGATAACTTAACCCCCTATATCCCTTAAGACCAACAAAGGGTAGTACATTAATTTTCACCTATCATCCATTCAACTTCATCTTTGGAACCGTTTTTAGGCTCTAATTATCGATTGACAAATGTTGTTGAATAACTCTTAAATTTTTGAGACATTGGATGCCATTCAACATATAGCTACATTAAAAAAAAAACATTAAAAAACATATAGCTACAATGGAAAAATAATATAAAACTCAAAACATTTTTTTCATAAGTATTATTTAAAACCTTTTAACACAAGAAAGGACGAGGGAACAAAATAAGAAACAACACATTCAAAACACCTCTTTTGATTTTGTCAAATTTTAACTTCCGTTAGTTTGCGGGACCAAATTGGAAAAAGGAATATAACTGATGCTGTGACAAAGATAGCAAAACAGCAAAACAGCAAAACCCTACAAAGAATATGGCTGAAGACGCCATTCTAGCTTTTCTTGAGAAGAATGAGGAGATTTCTGATAGTGGAAAATTCGCCGATGAAAATGGCTTCGTCCATGATGAGATCGTCAATGTCATTCGCAGCCTTAATGGATTTAGGCTTGTTGATGCTCAGGTGCTTAGTTATTGATTTAATTGTTTTAAATTTGAGGAAAATTCTTATCTTATTTTTCATCGTACACTTTGAATAGAATGAATAAGTCTGTTTTGTAAATTGTCTCTTTATGTATATAACATCTGTACGAAACATCGGGAAATAGCTTTCACGAATGTGAGACGATGTTTGAATTTATTGACTTGTCCAGGATATTAGGAGAGAGAGATGGGTGCTTACTGAAGAGGGGAAAACCTATGCTGCCGCAGGTTCTCCTGAATTCCAGCTTTTCTCAGTAGTGCCACCGGAGGGAATTGCACGCGAGGACTTGCAGGTTATTCTTGGTTTTTAATTTCTTGTTCATTTTACATCAAAGAAGGTCGTCTTCTTGAGCCGAGGGTCTATTGAAAACAGCCTCTCTACCCAGGGGTAGAGGTAAGGTATGCGTACACACTACCCTCCCCAGACCCCACTTGTGTGATATCACTTGGTTGTTGTTGTTGTTGTTTACATCAAAGAAGGAATTAAGTTATTTTACTAAGTGATTTTCATGTTCCATAATATCAAACAGTACAGAGTTATATCGGGCAAAATGTGAAAATTCCAAAAAAAGAAAAGAAAGGAAAGTTGTAATAATTTAAAGAAAGATTCATCAAACTAGCAGTTTTTTGGTATATGTGTTCATTGTTTAGTGGAACTCTCTCTTGACTAAATGCGGTTTATCTGGATGCAGAAAAAGTTTGATCCTGCAGTTTATAAAATTGGTTGTCAGCAAGCTATAAAGAACAAGTGGGTGGAGATGGCGAAGACCCACGTTTCAAGGAAGGTACAGTAGGCAAACACACAAGAGTTTACTTTCCCTTGTCCTCCACTATATTTCTATCATCTGCATTTTGTTTAGTTGGATTAAAAACTGTACCTTTGTTCTTGATAAAAAACCTGTACATTGGTTCCAACCCTTGTTTGAGCTTTCCTTCTTTGTTGCTTGCTCGTCTCTCATTCAGAGTTTTGAGTTGTTGTCTCTGCTTCTCAACCGGTAAACTTGTCCACACTCTTCATTTTGATAGCTAGCAGTAGCGTTCCTCTCTTGCAACTTTAATTTTATTTTCAACCTCACCTATTGGGATCATATATTGATCTTTTCCACCTCTGCAATAGCTTCTTGGTACCAAACATTAATAAATTACGGTACTTTATACAAAAAAGATGAATTTCAACCTCACCTCTACTTAAAGTTTTGAACACTGTTAACACCATTATAATCTACTAGAGTTCTTCTCCTTGAGCTTGTAAGTGCAAAAATGTATCTCTACAATCTTCCTGAAGATTAGGACCCAAGTGGCGCCATTACTTTCAAGAGCTAAATGGTTGGAAGTCTATGCTGAGTGCTGACCCTTCCACTAGAAAACATCTTTCTCTGTAAATGGACTATCCCTTCCGCCCCCCCCTCCCCCCCCGGCCCCCCCAAAAAAAAAAAGAAGAAGAAGAAGTAGAAGTAGAGGGAAGATACATGGACTTTTCCTACTGTTATCTTGTTAAACTGATGAATAACAGTTTATCTATTCCTTGGTCCCCTGTGACACTTGCTAGGGATAGCCAAATAAACAGGCATATTACCCCTCATGCCTCACAATGATTATGAAGGCCTGAAAAATCCCTTATACTTGCTTAATCAGTTATTTTGCGATAATAAAGCACCATTGCTATCATAAATTCAGCACTATTAAACTGTAGCTCAGTAGCTGTCCCTCAACTTCCCTTGTGGTGGTTCCTGAAATTTTCTGTTTCTCCTTCTATGTTTATTCCTCTTTATTGTTTTCCATCTAGCTATCTATAGCACATTGCTCTTTTGTTTTACGGTTTCTTTCCTTATCTGTTGAATAAGGTCTGTCTGAACTTTAATGCAGAGGCAGCAAGTGAAGTTGACATCTACATGTGCTTCTTTTAATACTTTTTACAGGGATCCACTCTTTAGTCTATTTGTTAACTTCATGTAGGTCCAACATGCTGATGACAAAGTTAAAAATTTGCTCTTGCGTATACAAAATGGCGAGGTATATAAATCTGTATTCAGTGATCATCTTATCCCCAACCTTCACTTTTTACTCGCCCTTCATCTTTACTATTGTCTCTCCTCCCACCCAGCAAGCCAGTTATGGTTTTGTCGCTTGTTGACTATGTCATAGTTAATCAATTTGTCTTTAACAAACAACGCATTGCAGGCTGTCAATCAGGAGGATATTGATGCTCTAAAGCGAAGAAAACTAATAACTCAGCAGTAATTATCTACTCTTCAAATTCCTTTCGCCAGCACTTGATTTTTTACAATTTTCCTAATACGTGGTAAGATGCTGGTTCTTAAATGTGCACTAAAAGGTCCTAACTATGCAGTTGATGTTTACAATTAGGGTTTGGAAAGGAAACTCAGTAAGAAAGGGTCCTAATTATGCTCCTAAAAGGAAAAGAGCAGCTACTGATCTCACTCGGGAAAACTTACAGAGGTAACTTTCTGACTCATTTTCTCTGGGAAGAATAGATATTATTTGGAAGTTGCTTTTAGTAAATGTTTAATAAATTAACTGATGGAGTTGTTTTTCTCGACGACGGTTGATTTTGGTTGCTGCTCGAGTTAAGTGTGCCTTGGAATTTGGACTGAAATTTATTTCCATTTCTTATTTATTTCAGTGCAGGTGTCAATAGGAGAGGATTTGCCTCATAAAAAGATAACTAGGTCTCTTCAGTTTTGAGTTCAACTCTAGTTAAATTATTGGAAAAACTAGTAATTTGGAATGTGACGGTTTGCAAACCAAAAGCTTCTGAATATGCCTGAATAGGGAATTTGTATCAATTGCCAAGGCTGGGTGGGTGATGGGTCTTGCGCTGAGCCCTATGTGCCTTATATAATAACCCAGTACCCGGCCGGAACAATAACCATTTTAGTTTGTATGTAGGTCTAGGCATAGGCTAATTGTACCATGACCTTTATAAACCCCAATGCTAATGTAACATATCATAGTTTACTTAAAAGAGTGCAAGGGTCCACTTGAGAAAATAAAAATTGGTTTAGTTCTAATTGCTTGTTTCTTGAAGGGGTGACTGGAAGGAATTGGAATTTAAAGAGTACAACTTCAGTGCTAAAGGTCAGCCAGTTGAAGGTGGCTATCTTCATCCATTGCTCAAGGCATGTTTTTTTGTTCCATTTCTCATTATTGGTTGTTTTAATTATTTTGTTCTGTTACCAACTGAGGCCAGATTGCCTTCCCTCATGTGTTGATAAAATTATACCATCTTGTTGCAGGTTAGGCGGCAGATACAAATGGTTTTTCTTAATATGGGGTGGGGCTATACGACTTCCGTGTCTATATGTGGATGCTGTATATATGCATGAATATGTGTGTGGATGAATGTGTCGATGTATATTTTTAGTTATTTATTTGGGAGTTCTTTGTTGTGGACTATGATTGCAGGTTTGAGGAGATGCCAACAAATAATTATGTCGAAAGCAGGTAAGCTGTTATCCTCTGTTAGTTTTTTCCTAATACGTGAGCCTGTCATAATCGAGGGAATAGATAGAATTCCCAAAGAAAAGGGTTGTTAGGTTATTTTTCCTTTTGTCCACATAAATGGAGCCGACTGACATTTTCTTCCCATGGATCTAGTTAAGAGGTTGATATGTAAATATCTGAATCAAAAATCCTACTTTATTCTCAATTGGAAATACATGTTTTGGCTATTGTCATTTTACTTGCTAAAGTTCCTAGTACATAATGCAGTCTCAAAGTACCCTTCTTCTTTCTGTTGTAAAGCATTTGCCAAATACTGGTACTATTTTTTCATGTTTAACATTCATGAGCTTCTGTTGGTGAACAATCAAATTTGTTGAACATAGATGGTAAATTATAGCTACTGAACATTCACGAGCTTTCAAGCTCAAACTCCTTTAAGAAAAAGACCTTTCAAACTTAAATTGATACCAAACCTTAAAGTTCACTTGCCATCATACACGGTATACCATTTACATGTGATTCTTCTCTGATATATGCTTAGTGGTGATTTTGTGCACTGTCATTTTCTTTCCCTGTAAAAAATTTCAAGAATTACTTTTTGTCTTAGTTCCTGAAAGAAGTTACATCAATGTAAATGGTATTACTTGCAGTTTTTGGAACTTTGATGCACTTTTCCAGCCACAACAGCACCCTGCCCGTGATTCCCATGATACATTCTTTTTGAAAGGTTAGTTTGTCTTTACATTTTATCCACTTCATCTGATACTCTTCTAATGAACTATTTGTTTGACTTTTGTAGTACCTTCCACTACAAAGATGCTTCCAGAAGATTATGTTGAGCGCGTAAAACAAGTTCATGAATCTGGTGGTTACCAATCTAGGGGGTATGGTATAATACTGCTGATCCTGAATTCAGTGTCACCCACATTTGTGTCAAGGTTTTGACACCCACGTACAGTATTTAATGATGCTTCTTGCTTAGCTATGGGTGTGATTGGAAAAGAGAGGAAGCAAACAAGAATCTTTTGCGGACACATACTACTGCTGTTTCGTCAAGAATGTTGTATGCATTAGCTCAGGTCCGAATCACTCACCATATCCAGAATCAATATTTCATATATATTCTACATAGTGAGGTTTTTAATTATCAGTATGACATCTTATTGCAGGAGCCGTTCACCCCCAAGAAATACTATTCTATTGATCGTGTTTTCAGAAATGAAGCAGTTGATAAGACACATCTTGCTGAATTTCACCAGATAGAAGGTTACTTATAGTTATACAATTTTGTGTCACATCCATATTTTACGGGTTCGTTGATACATATTTTTTCTGCTCTTGCTGGTTCTATGGTACCAAACCTTAAGCTTAGAATAGAGACTGGTCCTTGAAGTGTCTGCAAAACTGCTTTGTCTATTGGCTGTGTTCCTCATGGTAGAATTATGATGAGCCTTCCTTTAGATACTGTATGATGCATTGCTTGGTTTCTTTCTGTTTTAGGTTGGCAAAGTAGGTCCAAGTATTTCTATCGCTTACCCTGACAGACTGACACCACAGTATCAAAGAGCAATTACCTTCACGTATCACAATTAGGGATCAGTTTGGTTCATGGACTAGTTATAATTTTTTTTATTACAAGGATAGTTAGGTGAATAATAATGTAAGAATTGTTATATGGTGAACAATAATACAAGGATTGTTACGTCAATTGTTATCTAGAGATTCCTGATTAAAAAAAAAAAAATTATGTAGAGATTGTCAACTTAAAGGGATTTTGTCTTTAGATATGCTTATACATGTATTTCTTATTCTACTTTTCAAGCAGAAAATAATACATAAATTCTCGCATAAGTTGTGTTAGTAATGCATGGTTAAGACATACCAAACACTGCATTTGCTATTAGTTTTATGCCGAAAACTAGACGTGTTAGTAATGCAAAGCTTAAATTAGCAATGCAGAATTTTATGTCGTAAACCAAAAGCACACAATCTCCATAACTGACAGGTGATAGGTAATACATTGGGGGGGGGGGGGGATAGATTTTAGGGCT
>ML280584.1:16959-38021 GCA_005239495.1 Nicotiana undulata
GGGGGGGGGGGGGATAGAATTTAGGGCTCAATATTTTTTTCTTAGTTGTGATTTGTGAACTTACTGAGTTTTGACATCTTCTGCTCCCAAGAAGAGGATTTATTTGGGGGGTGGGGTTGGAGCTTCCGTCTAAGGTTAGGATGTTACTGTAAGTCTGAAAAAAATATCTTTCTTTTTTCAATTAGCAAGTCATTTCACCTTTGTTCTTATTTTTGGATTTCATGTTTGAATGTTATATGACTTACTGAGTGACTGTACAGTTGGTCTGCTAACCTTTCTTGGCATGCTATCAGACTGAAAGCATATTGATCTCTTAGCCTGAGTTAAATTCATTCTACATATTTTTTTCTTGATAAGGTAAAATTTTATTAATAAGCTACGAAGATGGTACAGAAAATTACAAAAAGCAGCCTTTAGTCCACATAATTCTGAAATATGTTTCTGCATCTGTGTAAATTCTGTAGTGTAAATAGGTCATCTATAGCTATCTTTTCATATTCAAACATGATACTGTGTGAAACTATGTTGTGTTTGGTAATTGTTCAAGTATGTCTTGTTCGTTATCTGCGTTCTGTTCCTGTTAACAGTTGTATGAACTCTTTGTCGTTGTTTCTCATTCCAGGCTTAATATGTGATCGTGGACTTACTCTTGGTAACCTGATTGGTGTTCTTCATGACTTCTTTTCTCGTCTAGGTAACCAATCAACACTATGATGTATTCTTGCTTGTGTTCTATTTTTCGTACAGAAATGTCTGCATCAAGTTTTGGGTTTCACACAAACGATAGAGCTTGCAGCAACATCATGTCCAACTCAATTACATGACTTTTTAACTTTGAGAGGGCTAATTTAACATTTGTTTTCTTTTTCTAATTACAGGAATGTCCAAGCTTCGGTTCAAACCTGCTTATAATCCTTATACTGAGCCCAGCATGGAAATTTTCAGGTTTGTAGTAGTATATGTGACGCGAATGCACAAATTTTCTACTCAGCATTAATTTCATTTTCTTTTGTTTTGTCAGCTACCATGAAGGTTTACAGAAGTGGATAGAAGTTGGAAATTCTGGTATGTTTAGGCCTGAAATGCTGCTTCCCATGGGGCTTCCAGAAGATGTTCGGGTTATTGCCTGGGGTCTTTCACTTGAGAGGTACACAAACTGTTAGCAGCATCATGTTCATATTTATAAATTTTAATTAGCTGTTTACTTATATTGCTGGGTGATGTTGATGGAGTTGTGAGTTTTGTTCATGTTTGAACTTATTAATAATTAACCGGTCAGGAAAACTGATAACCATAGTAAAACAACACTTGCATTCATTGTTTTCTTTAACCATATTACCTGAAAGCACTGACTGTAGCAAGAAAGATCGCAAAGTTAATTTGTATCTATGATTCATCTTATTTGTGCGAACATGTGACTATTCAAATCAAATAGAAAAGTTCTAGTCTCAAAACCTTGGATCATTTACATGTTTAATAGCAAGTTGGAGAGATTTGTGGCATAACGGAAGTGGGTCCCAAGAGTAAAAGAAGATTTCACTTTGGTTTTAATGGTACTCAAATTGTTTACTGCTGAACACTTCAAAGCCTCAATGACTAAGGTGCTTTCATGCGATGCGTGCTATAGTTTCTGAATGCAATTCTTGGCTCGATTTGTACTAGTTGACAGAGATTGTAAGTCCTCTGGCTTTGGTGTAGTTGCTTGCAGGTCTTGGTAATGTCTTGAGATGGTGTAAGCTACTTGTAGTTATGCTATACATGCTCTATTTATATTGCTCATTTTATGTAAATAAACTTATGAACACATGCTTCATGGAAGCTTATTTTGCTTGTATTTTTGCACAGGCCTACCATGATTCTCTATGGATATGACAACATCAGAGATCTTTTTGGTCCCAAGGTATAATTGGCACATAATCAACTATAATTTAGTATGATTTCTCAGCAATGCCACTGTTTGACCTTCCTGTTGGTTTTTGCAGGTGGATCTAGCCGAACTCAAAAAGAATCCAATATGCCGGCTTGGACTTTAGTAACTCATACCATTCTCGACTTGTGGGTCCATTCTATCGCGGTCCACGTTCTGATTGTTTTGAGATAGATTTTTTTCCACCGGATGGACAATTTTCTACATACAGTTGAGGTTTTTTATACAAATGTGAAGATTATATTTCAAATGGATGGAAGCTGTATTCAAGTTTGATGCTGTCACTGGATTTTGACTCATTTAATCCCCTCATAATACTTGCTTGTATAATCATGAATTTGAACCAGATTAGCAAACTTTATGCAATACATGTTGCGGGTTAACATATCATAGAGCAAACTCTTTTATGCAGCAAACATATAACAACAACAAAAAACCCAGTGTATTCCCGTAGCAAACGTATAGTTAATTTTATTTGTTCGTCAAACTATAAGAGTAAAGACAAAACTGGTACAAATAACAGTGACAACTAAAAGGTTTGCATTAATGCAATTCTCTTGGTAAGTAGCACACACGAATTACCTGCTACCTAAGATGCAGTGAAAACTTTCTAAGTTTTTAATATTCCATCTTAAATATCATGCTTAGATTGTCAGAAGTAGTCTGTTATCATGCTGAGGAATATTATCCTATTAAACTACCAAATAGGGAAAAAAGAAACAGAAATCAGAGTATTGCAGACAAAAATTGAGAGAGATTTTTTATTGATCTTAACAGGGTAAGACCTCTCTATTTACAGGGGAAAAATGACTTAGCCACAAAGTAACAAACTCTCTAGAAGATAGACATTCACTCTAATTACAATTCTATTCATAACACTTCCCCTTCAATGTCTGCCTAATAAGTAATGTGCCTCGTTAAAATCTTAACTAAAATAAAACCTAACGGGAAAAAAATTCTAGTAAAGGAAAAAGAGTACAAATGTTTAATAATACGTCTTTTGGTTACCTCGTTAAAAACCTTGCAAGGAAAACCCAATCGGACAAAACCTTGTAAGGAAAAAGAGTACACCGCATATTAACTTCCCCTGATGAGAGCATCAATTCACATTCTTGAGTCTTCGCATCCCTCGCATCCCGATTTTGTACAGTTGCTTCTTGAAGGTTGACAACAGTAGAGATTTAGTGAACAAATCAGGCATATAGAGATTTGGTGAACAAATCAGGCATAGTATCACTTGAATGGCTACGGTGCACCTTGAAATCATCATTCTTATATATATATATATATATATATTTATTTATTTATTTATTTATATATTTATATAATGTCATGGAATAGCCTTTTTAGTATCTCCATAGAGGGAAAAATTCTCGCTATACATTATCATGTTTATAGTTATAGCAAGATACATATGTGCACAAATTGCACGTTGGATGTGGTACTTCAGGACCAAGAATTATATATGCTTTAAGCAATTTAAATTCTTCAGGAATTGTCATATAAGTTAAGCCATATAAATACATTTTAGATGCATATCAAGTTTTTATGTCATGCTAGACATATAAGATAGATAAAAGTGATTATGCACTCGTCATTGACTTTATACTTTCAACTGTTTGAACTACATGTCCAAAACTACATGTCTTTCATATGAAACCAATTCTATTTGAATTATGTCTCTTATACCAATATTTTTGTGTCTGTATTCGACAGACTTGAAGTCCTCATCTATACTTAGCGCTATGATAGATGTCGACGACAAACATTTTGTATCAGTTCCAATATTTGTTTTTTCATAAAGACATAACATGGAGATCTCTTCATTCATATTTTCAAGTACTCGACCTCTCCTGAGATTTTATGAAATGTTATGTCATGTGATCTTCTAGATCACTTGCCTCCTTATTATGATCATTTTGAACATTTGTTCATCTTATTTATTTTATTTGAAGCCGATTTGTCTATACGCTTTAAACGTACCGTAAATTTTGTCTTCTAGGACTTAATAGGAGCATTTGTAATGAGAATATAGTTACTTTCTTTGGGTCAGCAAATACGCCTGGCATGCTTTACAATATATTGCAAATGAATTATCTTTTTATGAACTTCAAGTTCATATTATCTTATTCGAGGATCTAAATATAGAAATGATAATTCATTTCACGTAACTTTTTCTCAATTTTGGGAACCCATCTTTGTGCATTATGGTGTTAATCAAAATATACACCGCACATCAATAATAATAAGATGGAATTATTTGGTTCTGACCCTGAACCACTTGTGAGAGGAGAATGTAATATACTTTCGTATAAAATGTATATCAAACTGATATAGATGACTTTGTTCTCATAGGTAATAGTTTAGCTATTAAGTGGAGACTCAATAAATCATTTTGCTAAACCAACCGTGATGTAAACCAACTTATCAAGATGAACTATCTTGAATAGAAAATCTAGAAATTAAGCTCTAAATTAAATTATTGAGCAGTTACCTCGCAAACACCAGGTTGCAGGTTAATAATAATCGCACACGTAACCATCTCATACATGCATCTTATGTGGTATACATGGCAGGTGAATGAGTCCATATTCACCTTTGATAAATCCTAGAATTCAAGGGGTTCAATCCCAATTTTAGTTGGTCTATTGATTAATGAGAATATGCAACATAAGAGAATTCGTAAAGAACTTTCTAGCTCTTTAATATCTATCTATATGAATTCTCTTTTATTTTGCACATCATACTTAAATTAACATGGCTAAACTAATTATGCCAACTGGATAAATTATCAATAATTATAAACCTTAGGATTACACCATGACGTGTGCAATTATGAATAAACTCCAAGTTTATTATGAAATGAGTTTTTATATCAATAAACTTCTACTTTATTGTGGCATTCTTTTGTTTGTGTAGTACAAACTGGAGAATAAAGCGGGTAGCTTTTCACATACATATTACCCCGCTACAAGTTGTAGTAATATAAGATATTAAATCTTTCCTTTATTTGTAGTCTCAATATAACCAACCGCTTTCGCGGATACTTTAGAAACTCAATAAGTTTCTTTGAGACTTACTACGACACCATACCTTATTGATAATCAATTTTGTTTCTCCAAAGTAGTATAATTGGCTCTTCTAGAGCTGGTGAATATCTTTCTCAAAGAAATAGTTGTACCATTATGGTCATGGTCAAAATTATATGTAAGATATGTTTCTTGTATTACTGTTGTCTTTTAATAATCCCGTTGCCACAATATTTTGGCATAATCACACATAGGTACGTGATCGATGACCATTCATGCCATAATAATGAAATTATTTTCTTATTTCATCTCAAACATTTTTTTAGAGATCAATGTGGTATATCCACTAACACTAGCACGTTCATATTCTTCCAAGAAAGTTATGTATTCATAAATTAGATGTTGTCACGTTCACATCATGAATGAACCATAATCATCTATATGTGCTTTACAAAATCACATGTCAAATCGATGACAAATATTACTTTCACATAGTGAAAAATTATTTTGAGAATCCTTATTATTCTCATTATCACAATGATGACAATTATAATTTCGTCTATTGCCACATCCACATCCATTGATACCTCAACGGTAATAATTTTGTCTTCTTTCAGACTAAAAAAATATTGCTATCACATTCTCTTAAGTGGAATGAGAATGAAGCAAATCCAATGGGACGGATTTCCACTTCTTTGCCCGCAATCATACATGAATTTGATCATGGCAAGGCATAAAAATTATACCACTTCGGGTGATTATAATTTCTTGCAAACCCTAATAGAGTTATAATCAAAGTTTATTGTCTTTGCTTGTATTTAAAATCAAATTATTGAATTTCAAGAATTTAAAAGAGAAAGTAAAGTAAAATCATTACCTTAAATCCAAAATTTAATCATGAAGGAAGTTCATGGAACAATTGACAATCATTATGCTCAATCCCAAAGCTTTACTCAATTGGTTAGAATCTCGTGCTGATAATGTGTTATAAAACAACAAAAGAAGAAAAGAGTATTGCAGAGAAAAGAAGAGAGAATTCTTATTGATTTGGGATGATTTACAACAGGGTAAGATCCCTCTATTTATAGGGGAAAAATGACTTAGCCACAAAGTAACAAACTCTCTAATTACAAATCTCACTATTCTATATGCTATTTTTGGATGTTATGCACAATTCTGAATATGTGCAGTAGGTAAATCTTTGTAATCAGGCGAGAGATCTGTGTTTTCTTCTAGTATCTCAGCTGTTTGAAAATCAAAAGGCAACTTTTCGATGGAGCAATCGATTTGAGTATCTGCCTCCTTATCATATATGACACTGGATTCAAATCTTAAGCGTCTTTCAACAGCAGCCTGAACCCTCTGTTTAAATTCATCATCTGTGCTTGCCAACATATACCGAAGCTTGAAGTTTATACGATTCTCCACCATAATCTTGTGTCTAGGAACTATTCTTTCATCGAGTGAATAGCTGAAAAACCTGCAAAATAGATGTCACATTCAGCAGAACAACAGTATAGCATACTGCATTTTTATCGTTAAAAAGCAAAATAAAAATGGAAGGACACTTCTGCTGATGGCATATGAAATACCTGGGGAATTCAATAAGATCCTGCAAAGGACGAACCATCATCCTCCGTAAATAACGATACTTGGGGCGGAGGATGTCTATATTGTATGTTAGCAGCATTGGAAAATCAGCAACCATTTCACCTAATTGTCTGAGAGTTATACCCAGGGAAAGAAAATACTTCACATTGTGATCCAATTTATTGGCAATACTGCATCCTAGAAGCTCTGGTCCTAGAGCTATCACCTTTCCAATATTCTTCTGGGAGACACCAGCTTTTGTCAAAAGGAATATGACCTATAAGATAGCCAATACAATATCAGTTGTGCTCCGACTCTTTAATTGGTACGAGGGATAATTAACCCCGGGATTAAATTTGAGATGAGTTTATTCCATGTTTCGTTGGGATAAAATCGTGGTTTAATTAATCTCGGGATCAGTTATCCCGGGTAGGGGTGGGATAACTAATTCCGGGATAAATAATCATGGGATAACTTGTTTCCAACCAAACGACCCATAAGTAGTAAACAGTGTGTACACAGATGTAACCAACAACACAGTATTAACGAGATAGAGTTGTATAGTTGCTCTGATTCCTAAAACACGACTTAGTTTCTTCATCTGATCCTTTATAGGCATCGCGCTATCACCAAATATTTACTAGAACGACAGAGGGACAACATTGTTTAGACAAATCAGATGAAATATAAACATTCAGAAAAGGGAAATGAACGGACCACTGGACGTATCTTCTTGTAAAGGCTGAAAGTGAGTAACCTGGGAAACCTGACTAGCACATTGCCAATAGCATCTTGTTGGACACCTATGTCTCGTAAGAATTGAACCTTCAGCAATTGAGAAGATAAGTCATTAGCAAGGAAAACGAAAGGGAAAGGAGATATCTTAAAGCAAAAAAGAAATTCTAGTTATATCGTTCTGATTCAAAGGGATAAAATGAATTGCAGAAGTTTGAGTTGTCAATAAAACTTCAAATTATTGCGAAAAGACTGAGTTGCCTCATAGATCAAGGTTTAAGTATCGACACCTAATGTAGCTTCACACAAGCCAAAACATACCTTAGACACAATGGTGCTCTCGAAATCAACACAGAATAGCACTGGCCTGGTAACAAGAATTCTTCTCATACCGTCTTTCGAAATCCCTAGGTAATAAAAGTACTTGACAAGAGGCTTGAACTTTTCTTCAATACCACAACCCATCAAATGCGGTTTAAAAGCTAATAATCTTCCAACATCTTCATTGCTGAGGCCAAACTCCTTAAGATATGCAACCTGAATGAAGAGTCATGTTTCACCAAGAAAAATTTGGGAATATAAGCTTGCAGTCTAAAATTTAATCACCCAAGTGACATGCCGTAAACACTAATTAGATGATTCTTCAGTTCATTTTACACCACAAAGGGAAAACACAAGAAAGCATATATATCAATAAATATTGAGAGGAAATGAGTTAAAGCAGACACCTTTTGGTTCATCTCGTCCATAGAGAAGTAGCCAAGCACCTTAGGATAGTCAAAAACCATTGTTCCAAAATCCTTCTCATCCATTCCCATATCAAAATAGAACTTTGTACGACACTCTAGTTCTTCGGTGGTGAAGGACAATATTTCAGGACAGCGGCCTACAATATACCCTATCCAATCTCTCTTCACTCCTTTGTTCTCCAAGTACTCTACAATTTCATCCAATTCTTCCAAGCTCCGACCTAATACATTCTCCTTAGCTCTAATCATTACAAGCCCAATAAATCTTCCCTTCACATGAATCGACTTCAACCAGTCAGCCAAACGTCTTATTGATTCAAGATCTCCTCTGGACTTGCAAATGAGGTTTGCAATTTGGGGATATGACAATGCATTGTGCTTCAACCACCTGTAAGATACATAGGAGTAGTTTGATTCACGGATTAGTTATGCAATATTTGTAATTCATGGTTGGTACACGGTAAATAATGCATGATTTGCTATTCGAACAATAAAAATACACGAATTATCATACAGACGTTGCAATACTTCAGTCAAGAAATTAACTTTTCCTAGTATTATCGATACATGCATTTTACATTCTATTGCTACAAAAGTCATATTAGTTATGCAGAGTTTTATACAGGAACCAAACACTGTATTGATAATGCAAATAATGCAGATATTTTATGCAGGGATAAATTTTTCTTATCGAGCTCAACGAGCAAAATAATCCGTTGTACCTCACAATTGGCACGACGGCAGACTCATCTATGAAGGCTCTAGCACGAACATTGAACGATGAATCTAAGAACTCAGGCATTTGTTTCATTGAAGCAGCTTGAATCATCACATAATCTATAAAATCATCCAAATATGAAACCAAATTCGTCGAATATGTAATCCCAAATCTGCCTTTTCTCATTGCTTCTTTAAAAATCTCAACTGTCACTTTCCTCCTTATCTCAACTGCCTTAATTAACATCTCATCATCATCATAATTAAAGCCACTTCCTTTTTTAGGATCAAACAAAGAGGAAATATTTGATTGAACATAAATAGAACCTGGAAACTGAGGTGTTCTTTTCCTTATTAATGACATTTCTAGAAACTTCTCTTTATCTTCTTCTAGTACACAACATTCTTGTTTCTCCGGTTCAGCTGAACCGGTAACCGGTTCTTGGTATGCTTCCGGTTTATTATCATTTGATGAGAGGTAACGGATGAGTACAGCTGAGGATTTTGAATTGTGTTTTCGTGTGATACCCTTTTCATTATTTAAGGTAGTGGTGGTGTTGGTATCAGATTCTTGGTTTTTAAGGTGGTGGGGTTGCTGGTTGGGGTGGTGGGTGGAAAAAATGGGGAAAAGGCGATGTTTTTTTGGAGAGAAGTGTATAATGGTGTGTGAAGTAGTTTGATGTTGGTTTATGGAATGTGGAGTGAAAGAGAAATGATGGTGATGAAGCTCACAGAGCATCTTCAATGGAGGAAATTCGAATTTGGATAAAGCTCTGTAAATATCTCGTTATAGTTAAGCTAAAGCTAATAGTGAAAAGAAGAAGGGGTTTTGATTTTTCATTAAAACCCAAGAAGTTAGTCGAAATTATACTTGAGTACGAGAAAACAATATAATTTGCACCTCAGGCTTTTCGAATTATCGCCTTGATAATTATGCTATTTAATGTGTATTATTTTACTATGAAGAAGTGAGTATTTACCATTTCTCCAACATGTAGTTATAATTTCACTGGCTCCTTTTAAATAATTTACCTTTGCCATTTTATCTTATATATGCCGATATTTGAGTGAGGATGTTAAAAAATCTAGTACAAAGGTATCATTAGAACTTAAAGATATTCAATATAAAGAGCACGTTGCATTGTAAATTTTTTGTTTGCATTATATTTCAATATTTTTTGAATTAGATTAGGAAATCATACATGTTTTAAGTAGTAATTAGTGAAATTATTGATAACTAAACTAAAATGAGTATTAAGTTTTTGACAACTTAAATACTTTTTGTTTGGGTGTATTTAATACTATGTGATAATTAAAATATAAAAAAGACTTCTAACTACGAAAACATGACAACTCCAAATACTAGGATCAAACCTAGAAAATCAGGGTATAAATGCTCAAGAAAGGTATAGGAGATATTTGTGTTACGTTTAAACTGTATTAAAAGAACAAAGGTCCTTAGCAAAATGTCGTTCACATTTTTTAACCTTTAAGAGTATATTCTATATTAAGCAGAGTAGTCATTTTAGTTATTTTCCTAATATGTAAGAATAGTCATTAATTATTTTTTAATATTTAGGAACAATCATTTAGTTAATAGCTTAATATTAGAACTTTGATATGAAAAATATATAATTATCTTTTTTTTGTAATTTTTTTTGTGTAAGATCCTTGACGAGCTTTTTCTTTTTGTTAAAAAGTTTTAGGTTTACTATTGTTTATTTTCTTTTTCTTTTTCAGAACTCCTTTTCTTTGTATAATTTTTGTGATTTGATTATACAATGAGATACAATAATTTACTCTTTTTCTAATTTGTTAGAAATAATTTATATAATATTTTTTTAAAAATAAATAAATTACATTTTATTCTTGAAAAAAAAAATGAACAAGGGAATAACTTTTCAAAAAGAGAAAATCAAAAAAAATTCTTAAGTTTTGAAGGATTATATTTGATTGCTGAAATTAATAAGAAGCATGATAACTTTTGAATTTAAAGAGATTGAATTAAAAATCAAAATAAATTTTTAGTTGAATATATTGACTGATGATTGAGAACTTCTATGACTATTCATCATTTTAGGAAAAATTAACTTTTATTTATCACTCAAACACAAAATTTAATATAATATTTTAAAATTATTTCTTATTGAGATAGTGTACAATAAGACTAGTAATTAATAAGAAAACAAAACTCAATTTGGGCAATGCTATTGAATTTAGAATTTGTCACCCTAAGCATAGAATAATAACGATAATTACACACAATTTTTTTTTGACTGGTGCTCGAATATGTATTTCACCACAGTTAGTGGTGTAACTGTAATAATCAAAACTTAAAAGAGCCCCAAACACAAAGCAATGCGCAATATTAGAATCGCCAAGATTTAGAAGCAGTCACAGAGGAGACGATCAGTTGAAAATTGGAATCAATCAAAGGATGATAAAGGGAGTAATCGTAATGAACGATAAGGGCAAGCCTCGTCTTGTCAAATTCTACGATTATCATGTCAGTCTCCCTTAATCCTTTTACTTTTAAAAAAGGAAGAACAATATATTGAAGCTCGTTTTTTTAATTTATATTTTTGTGAATTTACTTCTTTCTTAAATCAATTGTTACTTGAAATGTAAGGTTAGCCTGCAGAGAAACAACAAGAGCTTATTCGAAGAATTTTCGGAGGTTGTACTTAACATTTAATTTTTTCTTCGTTTTATTTTTAGTATGTCATTTTTTTTTTTTTTTTGCTTAAGAATAAAAATTGAATTTTTGGATCTTGATACATATTTTGCTAATGATTGGGTTGTAAATATAATCCATAATAACCTATTTCATTTTTACTGTGGTGGGTTAAAGAAATGATTATTGATTCATATTTTTCTTTTCTTTCTATGTGGTGATTTGCACACT
Organism: Nicotiana undulata; assembly: GCA_005239495.1. NCBI lineage: Eukaryota > Viridiplantae > Streptophyta > Magnoliopsida > Solanales > Solanaceae > Nicotiana > Nicotiana undulata. The sequence continues at coordinate 28,612 of ML280584.1, forward strand.
GTTGATATTTTGTGAATCATTTTTTTGTGACAATTTTGTGTTAAAATGCAGTTTTAAGCAGTAGAGCAGAGAATGTAAGCAACTTCGTCAAGGTTGATTCCCTCTTTGGATCAGTATGTGTTTTCCTCTATGCTCTCTCTGAATTTGGTTTTCTTTGTGGTCTTCATTATCCCTCATATAACACATAAGAAAAAGCTAAAAATATTCACACATTGTGCCTCCCTACATGTAGGATGTTCGACTTGTGTACAAGACATATGCCACACTACATATTGTATTCATATTTGACAGCTCTGAGAACGAGCTTGCAATGCTTGATCTCATGCAAGGTATATCTTCACACGTTCTTCATCATGCCGTTTATGATACATTAACTTTGAGGTTATCATTTAGTGATACATTGTCTAATTGAAGAACCATGGAAGTTAGAGTATTCATTATCGAAGAGCTAAGTCTCTCTTCTTTGAAGAGTTTAAAGTATTTTTTGCTTTCTTCCTTTGTACTGGAGTTCAGGCACAGAACTCTTGCAACCGAACAAACTTGCAGCTGAGGCTTCCTATTGATTTCTTGCTTGTTTCAGCTCGCTGCAAAATACTAAAATCCAATAAAAAGTGCTTCTTGCTGTAAAGAAACTTCAACAAACACGTATACCCCTTACTAAAATAGTAATAAATATGGAATATGAGAAGAAATATGTGACTTCGAGCATTTTTATATTTTATGGCGGTCCGAGATCCATGTCCGCTTAAGTGCTTATGCAAGTACCAATTTTCAACAAGATCTCAAATTTGGATGGAGTGCTGCATTAATGTTTTGGGAGTTGAACTATATCTGTAGCCCCATTGGAATAGCAGGAATTAATTGGTTACTGCTAATCTTTTCTATGTTTTTGTTCATATAATAAGTGTGTGCATTTGCATTGTCTTATGATGGGAATACCTGAACATGATTTAACAACCTGGTTTAGAAAGTCTGGAACATATTCCAAGCATTGGATTTTTACTTTAATGCACGTATGGTCGGCCTCCAAGATTTACTACCTTGATATGTTGTTGATTTCAGTTTTTGTCGAGGCAATGGACAAATGTTTCAGCAATGTACGTGAACTTGATATAGTATTCAATTTTCACAAGGTCAGTCAGTAATCGCTCTTTGTTTTAGTATAATGAAGCATGCATCATTTAAAGGCATGTAGTTGTTCTGAGATCTGATTCCTTTGGGTTTTATATCAGAGAACAACTGTCTTATTTGCATTTGACATAATCAAGGATGAGAAACTTGTGATTTAGTTTGTTACTTGCACTAAAATTTCGGGTGTCCTTAATATTTAAGACCTCAGGAGCTGTCATAATTGCCAAAAATCTCAACTGGACTAAGTCAACTCTCCCTAAATTAACATTGATTAAGAAGCATGGCTAAATGATTAGTAGTAAGTGGGCCCTTCTAGAAACGAAGGGATGCTTAAGTTTATTAGGTTTAGAGCAAGTTAATTTTTATGATGCACCAAGGATTTGAAATATAAGAAATAATGGGTGGTGAATCATAGACATGGAGTTTACTTCTTTTGAGGTCAGTTTAGGTTTTACTTTATGAATTTGAGTACTATTACTACTACTCTTCTTAGGAATAAGTTGTAAGTTATCCAAGAACAAAAAAGAGATTGGCCTGTCGATAAGTTCTTATTAGCATTGACATCCTAACTTCAGTAACTTCAATTTTCATGTTTGAGAGTTTTCTGATGTATTGAGGCTTTGTAGGTGCATGCTATATTAGATGAGATTATTTTGGGGGGTCAAGTTCTTGAGACAAATTCTTCAGAAGTGGTGAAGGCAGTTGAAGAAATCTCTAAGTACTTTCTACACCAATTATCTTTCTTTTGTTCTTCCTTTCTTTTGTTTATTATTCAACAGAAATAGGTCAAGATGCTAACAGTTTTTTCTTGTTCAGGATGGAAAGGGCTGCAAATTCAATCATGGGAGTTTCATCAATAACTGGCTGGCAAGGTCGATAGCACACGTTTGACTGTGGTACGTACTGTCGGAAAACTCATATAATCAGTCAGCCAGTAGTGGCTGAACATGAGCTGGGCAGTATTTGTCAACCAAGTTGTTGAACTATTACTTTTTGGTCCTTGAAACACGAGAGTTTTCAGAGAGTTACAGTGGTTGCAAGTTGAACTGTTCATCGTTTCTCGATGGAGTTGTGAGTTGTGACGTTCGAAGTTCTATCCCATTTGGAGGAAAAAGGAAAATAGTAGTAACTTGAAGTGAATATAAGAAAGTGTTTTGGTGCCTATAAGGATATTTCTTTTAACTAGTTGTATCTGTTACGTTGTGGCATGCATCACTAAATTGACATGTACATGAAAATGAGACTCCCCGGGGCATGTGCACTATGTCAAATCATTATGGTCGGATGATTTTTTGTTGATTAATAAGTTTGAAGTGCCTCTTTGATTTCGTTTTTGCTTATTTTGGGGAAGGGAAATCTGTCCCGAGACCTTGTAGATGTTACCACACGATTATTATTATTCTTATGGTTTGATTTGGGATTTCTGGCATTTGGCCTTTAAATGATGATGGCGAGCCATTTGAATACAACATGGTTTTGGTCTCTGGCTATCTGCGTATAAACAATATGAAGCCAATTGCTAAATGACGCATTGCCTAAAAGAAACAACTTTTATAGGACTTAGCATACTTTTCGATGCTTTGCCTGCACGCATCCTTCTTCCTTTAGTTTCAACAAACTAAACTTTTTTTTCTTTATTCTTTTTCTTAGAATAAATAGTTTCAGGAAATTAAACTTTTTAGAACATTTGATTAAATTTTTTAGAGCATTCAATTCTGTGCCTTTTGAAGGGGAGCCTTGGAGCAACGGTAAAGTTGTCTCCGTGTGACCTATAGGTTACGGGTTCGACCCGTGGAATCAGCCACTGATGCTTGCATTAAGGTAGACTGCCTACGTCACACCCCTTAGGGTGCGGCCCTTCCCGGACCCTGGGTGAATGCGGGATACTTCGTGCACCGGGCTGCCCTTTTTATTCAATTCTGTGCGTTTTAATTTACATATCATGTCAGTTAGTGATGAGTCCACTAGTTTCTTAAATTAGAGTCGGTCTTCCTTTCCATTTCTTCTAGTTGTTTGACTTATCTGAAAAACATTCAGCCTATGAATGTGGTTTCAATCATCCTGAAGATGCCAAAACACCATATAGCTTTTCTAAGATGCACACTGTAAGCTCAATTAGTATCTGCTACTGACAGTGCTTGTGCTGCAGGCTGATGAGTTATTTAAAACGAGCACATGCAGCCATTTTGGACGAGAAGAATAGCAAGTATATTATCGCGAAATTTATGATTCCTTAACAGTGTTCCCTAAGACGGTGTTACTTTAGCTTGTGTAAAGTTTGTGCTGCTACCTTCAAGTTTTGAGAGAAAGAGGGTAAGCTTGCATTTAATGAAAATCTTCAGATAGAAAATTGGAGGAAGAAATTTATGAATTTTATTGATATTGTTACCGAGCCTGGTGAGCTAAGTGGAAGGAATTGTTTCTGATGAATTGAGAATATTGTTCTCTCAACCCCTTTCTCATTTCTTTGAGTGAATTTTGACCACTGAAGTGTTACACCTGTGTGTAGATCACATAGCTCCAGGCTGGTCATAGGCAAAACTTGTTTATATCATATTCCCAACTGCTGGTAAATGTTAAACAGATACAGGTTCCGAGTTTGCTCCTTGGACAGAAGTGTCATTAGGTTCCTGTTCTTAAGCATTGAACTTGTATCTGTTGCCAAGCTTTGAATTAAAGATAAAAAAATTATCTAGGAACGATTACTTAGGAGGGGGATGTGGCTTAGCATTCATTGAAACGAGTGAAAACCACGAGAGAATAGGGTTCAAATCTTGAAAGACACAAAGACCGGTAAGTGATTTCTTCCTATTTGTTTAAACTTTGGTTAGCAGAGTTACTCGTACCTAAACCTTGAAATAGTCAAGACGTGCATAAGTTGACCCAAATATCATTATTATTAAAAAAAAAAAGGTTAGAATGGAATCTTGTTTTTGGGTACGTTTTGCCATGTGTTTATATTGTTCCCCTTGATATGAGAATCTATGTTGTGCGGACTCTTCAAAACAGTTGCCACACCTGTGTCTGATCCTCCGAAAATGCACTACTTTTGGAGGATACGACACGCACCTGTCGACATTTTCAGAGAGTCCGAGCAACATAGCTGAATTCAGCCCCCCTCCATATTTGTGAGTGCAGAATTTCTTTTTCCCTGCCTGCTGGTCTGGAAATCTCTGCATATATCTCTACAAACCATGATATTATAAGACTTGCATTCAATTAGCTGTCTATGAGGTACTCCAATACTCAGCTCAAAAATAAGGACAACAGCCAAAATTAAAAGGGACAATTTATGGCTCATGGTCCAACTGTCTGGAAAATTTTCAACAAACCCTAAGCATAGGCAACATCAATTTCTGTCATCTACAGATGGTTTTTGGCTAAAGTCTTTAATAGCAGTAACACTCTGCCCAAAACCTTCAATACCATTCATTTTTCTTTTTAATACATTAAAGTCTGGGTCAATGGTGAACTGGAGTGTATGATTCAGGAACAGTATTTAGTATTGACACTATTAATGGCTATCACAAGAGTAGCTTGGCTATTCTATACAGTTTTCAATTTAACACTTACTCTTGGGTTTCTCCCGGAAATAACTTCTCTCTATCCCTTTGGGTAGGGGTAAGGTCTGCGTACACTTTTCCCTTCCTAGATCCAACTAGTGGGATTCTACTGGGTTGTTGTTGTTGTACTTACTCTTGGTTTCTCCACCTCCAGCTCCAACTCGTGGATTGGTAACTCCAGTCACACTAGGGTAAGTGGTTAATCAATGTTTAAACGTATAATGTAATAAACTTGCAACAAATGCATGTTAACCTTTGACTTTTTCTTTCTAAACTAAAACTGATCGAGACTCGGACGTTAAAATTTTGAAGCTCGAGTAACAAACTTGTTTTTGACCTCATCTTTTTTTTTTTACACATAACACTTAAGAGATCTATCTTTTATATATAAAAGATCTAAAAAGGTATTTTTTTTAATTTCAACATTGTAAAAAGTCATGAAGGCAAAATATCCGAAATGCACTGGGTTCTTTTTAACTTGTGAATTGATCAAGCGTTTTGCAAAACTTTTTGGAGGTTTGTTCAAATATGTTTACCTGAAGCAGCTAACACAAGGTGGTCCCATGGTCTAGTGGTCAGGACATTGGACTCTGAATCCAGTAACCCGAGTTCAAATCTCGGTGGGACCTTTTTGTTGTTTGTCTGTGACATCTTTGCTTTTTCCAACCCTCAATCTTCTTCGACGAGTCTGAAGAAAAATTTAATAATAGTAAGAAAAAACAAACCAAATTGGTAAATGTATACGACTTTTCTCTCGCAACAAACAAAAATAAAAATTAAATGAGACAATGTTTCGAAGTCCGTACATATAGACTATTTTACCTAGTACCTATTACTTTCCACTTGCACATTATCCATTACTTTATTTAGCAACGGTTAGGTAGATGAAAAAAAATTACCTAGCGTACACATGTCGTCTATTGAAAACAACCTCTCTATTTTCACGAGATAAGGGTAAAGTCTACGTGCACATTACCCTCCCCAAATCCCATTATGTAGGATTACACTGAGTTTGTTATTGATATTTGAGTACAGATCACTCTATTGACGGCTAGACTACACACTTGGGTGCAAAACCACCTGTCAAACTAATAAAGCAATGGTAGACAAAGTTGGCATAAGAGCAATATTACAACATAAGTTGGAACGAGAGAAAAAGGGCAAGCCTTTGACTTCAACTCTAAGAAGAAAAGATCAATGAAATGCTTTTTTTCTCTCTCCTCCATTTGGAAAATGAAAGATTCTGTATAATTTACATTCCATGGAGAGATTAGTAAAAGAGTAAAAATTATAAGAAAAAGAATTGGAACGAAACGTAAGCCCCCAAAACAATCAAGAAAAAGAACCGCCACTGCTAAATCCTGTTGTCCCAACTCTATCCCCAGAAAATACAAAAAAAAAAAGCTTTAAAATCCCAAAACCCCAATAAACAATTTGATGTTGATGTCCCAGGTAAACAACCCAATATCTCCATTTTCAAAGTTTCCTTTGAACAAAGGCTCTCTTGCCAACTTCCATTACCCAATGTAACAAAAACAATGGCTTCCGAAAACGGAGAATGTACAGGGGAAGGCACCCGAATGCAGACCACCCACCGCGCTGCATTATTAACAAAGAATAAATCACAATCATCTCTCTTCTACTCCTCATGTGGTCTCTCTACATCCTGCTCCTCCAATGGCTCAGGGAAAATCTCTTTCGACTGTCGTCTAGTTGATGAAGAATGACCATTATCCCCATTATGACCACTTCCTTGAGAACCTGTCGTTCCCGATTGCTTCAAACTACTTGTTCCTTCCAATTTAGATGCTGGGATTGCAGGTACCGCCGCTACATCTGAGGAGCTACGCCAGCTGCCAAACAGCGCAGCGTTCCACGAACTTCTCGATGAAGTTGCTCTAAGTCTTGCTGAGCTGGTGTGTTCTTCCCTAACTACCTTCAAAGGATTTTCCAAAGCTTTAAGGATATATCTCATTAACGGTCTTCTCGAGGGCTTGGGGTTGAGGCACGATCTCGCAACAATAGCCATCGCCCATACTTCCTCTAATAAATCTTCATCTATGATTAGGGAAGGATCCACTATGTTTGTGACAAGTTCTTTATCATATATACTAATGTATTTTAGTGTACCATCCAACCACTCCTTCATGCTGGCGTCGTTGGATGCACTGATTCCAAGCTTGCCAGTTACTAACTCTAGCAAAACCTTTCCGAAACAGTAGACATCATACGCACAAGTGGCACTAGCTGTACCTGTCCATTCCGGAAAAAGAACATTAGCTTTGGAAGAAAAAAGTAGACTTTGAAGTGATGCTTAGTGATAGTTTGAGCAACAAGGAGTAATTCGGCAAGGTAAAGCAAAACAACAACAACAACAAACCCAGTGTAATCCCACAAGTGGGGTCTGGGGAGGGTAGAATGTACGCAGACCTTACCTCTACCTTCAAGAAGGCAGAGAGGTCCGCAAGGTAAGCAAAACATTGCCACCTAATACCTCTTTCGTCTACAATCAAGACAAAAATGTTGTCGACTGTCAAGGCCTTTACTTTTTTTGGGGATTCAATTTCAATCGGAAATCTCCACCTAAGAATTTCAGTTATTCATGGCTTCCAATGAATGCCTACTATTTTTATTTTGTTACCTACACCAATTTGAGATCTTACCCACCAATAACAAGATGGGAAATGTTACCTACAATTTTGAGTTGTTACCAACACTGAGTTGATAGAGTATAAGTTAAGAATATTTTGCGTAAAGTCTATTTACGAGAAGTAGAACTGAACAAAATTGCACATACCTGATGCACCTTGTTCTGATGTCCTGCAAATAAGGAAGAGAAAACTATGTCAAATAGCAGTATAAACTATAAAGCAGTACAGGTTGAAGAAGACAACAAAAAGTTTTGAGATCATTCAACAAGCTAAGATGATAAGCTAAAAAAACAAATTAATAACCACTTGTAACATTGGAAATACATATACTAGGGCGAAGGTTATGGAAAAGGAGTTAGGTTGAATCTTAACCCTAATACTCTATTGTCCAGTAGAAAAAGACACAGAAAATTAGGAAACTGTCCAATTGAATGGATAAAACTGAAAGTTAAATATAGTGGAAGGTTCACAACAGTTGTCCTAACTCAAGAACAGACATCCAAAGCACTCCTCTTATTCCAGCCAAATGTCATGTCGCCATGCATGAGTTTAGAATATTACCATTTCCCATATTTCTATGAAGTTCACCCCTAAAGACACTAGTGCAAACAGGAAATACATCCTTGTATAGAGGATTTGATAGATTTATGGGATGGGATCGAGTGGGTTGTATCTTATGTTCTAATGTGAGACCTACTTGGCGTGACATTAATAACCTGAAAAAGAAATGATCGACCAACAGAAACAGATCCAGACTATTTTATTCATGTACACACTCATGATCTATTTCTCGCAAGTGTAAGGCCTACTTAGAAGTGGAATAAAGTCAAAAAAATTCAATTTTTTCTATGATCATATGATTCAAGATAACTCAAAGGATATAAATTATAAGTATTAAAACGCAACAGAACCTATCGCTTGTGACGCAGGGTGCAGAGTGTTTTGTCCCTGATGAATCTACATCTGGCTCATTAAAAGTTTCCTTTTGTGCAATTTGCACCAAAAGAAAGAGAATTAAAGTAAGTTTTATTAAACCCAACATCTACAACTATTAAAAATATTCACACTGTTAAATCAATCTGGATAGTGATTGGCTGTAATCATGATCAACGGCGTAAACTCGATTTCTTGAAAAGTTTCTATAGAAGCCCTGAACATTAAATCTAGAACGCCTAAAACTTTTGACATCTAACATAGGACTCCGAACCAATTCTTCAGCACGTCACAGGTAATCAAGGCAAAAATATACATATTACATAGAAAAGAAATAATTTACGGAGGGATAGAACAAGTAATTAAGAAGTGTGTGATGGTCTTTCAGACTAGACTCACTGTTACTTACAATGCTCCTTGTAACTTGAATACAGAGAAGAACTAAAGATTATATACAACTGCATGATCACTATCATTCGAACTACACTAGCCAGGACCTATATTACAAGTTCTCATAATTTAAAAACAAAGCTAGAGACAACAGATAGCAGGACAATACGGTTAAGAGTACGGTTGCTGCATGAACATTAGAATTCTCATTTATAGCATAGCTAATAAAAATAAAAAATACACCAGATGAAACAAGTAGTTTCTATAACATCAAATCGGAGATACAGGCCTTCTCACTTGTCTGATAGATTATGAAAAGCATGTTAACAATAAAACCGCCTGATGTTAAGATCCATAATGAAAGAAAAAACAGAAACAAAATTATTGATCACAGTCACAAAAATCTAGTAGTAAACTAGTTTTGTCTTCTAAAAGGATGGTTAGAAAAGATACATACATCATTACCAGAAACAAATAGGATCAGAAAGTACTTACTGTGGCAGCCTGAGCAGCCTGGAAATTCTGCTGTGATGGGTGTCTCCTTCTTGTGCACAGACCTCATTTAGACTCCCCAACCGCACTTCAAACTTATCATCAAGAAGTACGCTGCTTGCTTGGACATCTCTGCAAGAATAGGCAGGGCAAAGGAAAAAGGAGATTTGTCACCACGAGGTGCACTAGTAATTCTGACAGAAATAAAAGGGTTTTTTTGTGGTGTGTGTGTGTGTGGGGGGGGGGGGGG
>ML280585.1:0-50000 GCA_005239495.1 Nicotiana undulata
AGGCATGTATGTCTTCAGTCGCAGCCTCGTCGGCCAGCTAGTACTTTATTATTTTGGCTTGTTCTATTTTTTTTATATGGCTTATTGTTATTCAGATCATGACCTTAACGGTCCAGACTTAGTATTTCAGATGTTGTGCTGCTCGATCTGTTGGGCCCCTAGTTTAGTTAGCTAGTATGTTTAGTGGCTAACTCGATCGAATACAGTATCGAGTGCATGTCGTGCATCCCCTAGTTTGGGGCGTGACAGTATTCGAACCCCGTTCCCATAAATAAAACTTCCCGTAACAGCTTATCGTGATTTGTGACTTGCGGGGACGGGTGGTTCGGGATCTGGAGGTGTTTAGAATAGTATAAGAACACTTGGTTCCTTAAGGTTGGCTTTTAAAGCCAAGTTTGACTTCGGTCAACATTTTTAGTAAACGACCTCGGAATCGAGTTTCGACGATTCCGGTAGCTTCATATGATGATTTTGGACTTGTACGTATGTCCGGAATGGGTTTTGGATTACCCGGGAGCGTTTCGACGCCAAATAGCGAAATAGAGTTTCCTTCAGTTTGAAATTTGGTGTGGAACGTGATTTTTATGTTATCGAGGTCCAAACGGAATTCCTAGACCGGTAATAGTTCTGTTATGTCATTCATTTACCTGCAAAATTTGGTGTCATTCCGAGTGGTATAGGTCGGTTCAACGCATTGAAACTGAACTCAAGAACTTAGAAATTCTTAAGTTTGATTTTAGGGGTTTTGAGGGGTGATTTTGAGTTATAGCGTTGTTTTAAGTGTTCCGAAGGCTCGAGCGAGTCCGCAATACGATGTAGGACTTGTTGGTATAATTGCGCGGGGGCTCGAGTGGTCCCAGGTGCCTCCCGTACACCCCCACGAGGCTAAAAACCAGCAGCTTCAGCTGCTGGTGCACCAAATCTGGTGTGACCGCAGATGCGGTTGCCCAGATCGCAGGTGCGATACCGCCCCTGCGGTCAATCCATCGCAGGTGCGACCCTAGGGGAGTTGGCCCAAAATCGCAGGTGCGGGCCTTCTCCCGCAGGTGCGGACCCGCCGGTGCGGGATTTCTTCCGCAGCTGCGGCCACATGCCTCCTTGGCCATTTCCGCAGGTGCGACCATTTGATCGTTGGTGCGAGACCGGAGGTGCGGTCCTCGAGCCGCATGTGCGAGATCACTGGAGGCAGTGATCTCATTTAATACGGGATTTGGTCATTCTTTTCACCATTTCTTCTCCTCCATTGGCGATTTTGAGAGCTTTCAAGAGGGTATTCGGCCTAGCTACTAAGAGGTAAGTAATTTCCATTTAAACGTTGGTTTATTACATCAAAACTTAGGTAGATTAACATCTAATTAGTGGAAATAAAAGGGGTTAGAGTGAAGATCTATGGTTGATGAACTTTAGGGAATTTCACCATTTTTCTACCATAAAATCATACTAAAATTATATATTATTGATCCTTAGGCCATGGGTGAGTGTTATCTTCGAAAATTTCCGGAATCCGCGCATGTGGGTCCGGGGTATAATTTGGAATTTCTTCAAGAATAGTGAATTTTCTAAATAAGTAGGAGAATTTCCATACTTTGAGCATGCATTGACATATTTATATATCATTTGACTAGTTTCGAGTCCTCGGGTGTAAAGTTTGGAGTTTCGGGCGCGTTCTTGACCGGGAAGTTGATTCTACGCGAGGTGAGCCTCATTTCCAACCTTGTAAGAGGGAATTGTCCCCATAGGTAAATGTAAACGATTGAATTGTCCTTATTTGCGGGGCTACGTACAAGCGAAGTGACGAGAGTCCGTGCGTAGCTACTACTCTGTTGTGTCGGGTAGAATTTAGGATTTCACAAGCATGCCGTTATGTGCCTTACCTGTATCCTTGCATGTGTTCTAGTTGTTTATTGTCTTTGAAATTGATACGAGGATATTAAGAAGTTATGGGTAAGTTTAAGTGCTTAAATCTCTGACTTCAAGTATAAACCATGACAAATTCCTGAATTTCCTGATAATTATGTGTATGTCTACGAGCACCCGTGTCGCATGTATAATTCGTGAGCGAGGTAGCCTTATATTTATGTCAACCGCATCGGATGATCGATTCGCGAGCGGGGTAATAGATGCATCTATGGTTCGTGCCGCTCGACCCTCGGCAGTGCACATTTAAATTTTTGCGTCACTTTGGCCGTACGCCTCGACATATTATATGCTATGTGCTTGAGCGTCTTATTATTATTCTTACCAATTTAATTGCTCTGTGGAAAAAGAAACTTGTGATTTTTATCAAATATTATTACTTGGCCGTTGCAGGTAGATCGTTATCTTTATATACTGATGCTTCATGTCTACTTGATAAAAGCACCTAAATTGTCATCTACTACACTTGGCATAAGTGAAACTTGAAAGTGACAAACTTAGATTTTGTCATATAATTTATTTCCCTTAATAAGGTTGAAGATTAGGGTCGTAGGTTAATAAGTAATCGAGCGTATTCTCTTTCTAAACTTATACTCTCTTTCATACTTGTAATACTAGTATTATTCTCGTGTTTTAGATCGATATTTTTTTCCTGATTGTTGAGTACTATCTAAACTGTACTCCTCCTTTGTAGAGCTAATGAAAAAACAGAATGAAGATGATGTTTAGTTTTTAACAGTTTCTTAGAAATGGAAGCTAAACTTTCCTTTTCGCTTTCCGTAGTTTATCATAACTACTGTAATTTTACTTTATGGAACGAATATCTTCTGAACATAGTCTATGTACCTTCGCAAATTAGGATTAAAATACGTATACACACTGGAATACTCTTTTTAAATCGCATGCTTCCTCCGTTTCAATTCATGTGAATTAATATGACTGATCACAAAATTTAAGAAAAATATCTATTGTGTAAAAACGAGGTACATATATTTTGTGTGATTCTAATTATTGTATATTATATAAATATAATTTATTTTTAAATATGAAAATAAATAATTTTTTAAAATACGGACTACAGTACTATTTGTATCCAACTTGCAACCGAATCCCAATGAGCTAACACGCGTACGCTACGTGTCAGAACGACACCATCTGCGTGTCGGTTGTGAAGTCAAAAGTTCATTGGGAAACGTAGGAACTAAGATAAAGGAGTCGATGAAAACAATAAAAAAGACAAAAGGCATTCGCTTTGGTTAAGTCGAAGGAGAAAAGAGAAAAGAGTGCAGTCCACAGATGAGAGTATTTCGAAACGCCACACTGCTATTTGCCTTAATTCTGTCATTAAGTTTTCTGTTCTCAGCGTCTGGGTTAAGCGAACAAGGGAAAACCGAAGGATTCTGCGGGGAAGAGAAAGGTAATAATCTGATTGAGATGGCTACTCTTGGTGGTATTCGTGATTCTCACGCTTCGTCCCAGAACAGCGACGAGATCCATAGCCTTGCCAAATTTGCCGTCGACGAGCACAACAAGAAGGAGGTTAGCTTCCCAAAATATATCTCTATCGTCTGTTTTCTTCTTCGTTAAGTATCATCGCACTTGATCTCTCTACATCCCTGGCTCTGTACGCTTTTGCGTATCATTCACCTTATTTTTTTCCCCAATTTTGCCACTGGTACTACGGCGTCCTTCTGTGTTGGGGCCACAAATGATGGCAAGTGGAACAGCCAGTAGCGGAGCTAGGATTTTGATTAAGTAGAGTCAATGTCATTATATAGTATATTTATATTTTAAACAAAATTACCAAGCTGTACAATGTAATTTTCCGGCCACCCCTTTGGTGCATGTGGCTCCCCCACTGGGAACAGCAGCCACTCAAGTTAACTAAAATGTCACACGATTATACCTTAATACTTGGTTAAAATTTGTAAAAATGAACAGAAAGTAAGATTCTTTTTAAAATAATCTCACTTTAGGTCCGCTGGGAGGTAGCGAGTACCCAGTGGATTTAGTTAAGGTGTGCGCCAACTTGCCCAGACACATCATTATTAAAAAAAAATCTCACTTTAGGTTAGTTTACTGAGGCAGTGGAACCCTTGGGGTTTCTAGTTTGGTTTCAGTGCTTTGTTATTTGATTAAAGCACCTAATGGTTTCTCGACCTTTCAGGCATTTTCTTTGGGGCTAGTGATTTGTGTCAATGATCTTTTCTCTGCATAATAATATCCACTCCATCCATTTTAGTATGGCGTTATATTAGAGCAAATCAGGCTAGTGCTGGATTTTTTTTTTTTTTGCTATTGCAGAATTTGAAAGGGTACAGGCTTCCCAAAAGGGGGTTCCATGATAGAGTTTGCGTAAGCTGAACCCACATTGTAATGAGATTCAAAAAGGGGTTCCAGGTCTTTTCCAGTAGCTTACCAGCTAAGCTATTGGTTTCATTTTTTGTTTAGGCTGATCTTGAGTAAATCCTTTTAAAATTTATAGCCCCCCACTTTATTCTCTTCCTATTTTTCCCCCCAAAAGGGGTTATCCATGATAGTGCTTCACTATGATGCATGCTCGTCTATCTATCTTTCTCGCGATGTAGTGCTGGTTTTAGGTAAGGATCACTAGTCTAACAGGGTCACTTTGGAGCTATGTTAGGTTTTAGGTAAGGATCACTAGTCTAACAGGGTCACTTTGGAGCTATGTTAGGTTTTTTCACAGCGAAAAGCAAGCTAGACCACCAAATGGCTAGTATATAGCAGAAGTAACTTGTGCTGTGTATTCTTTTTCCTTTATAATCTATGCGAATTTCTTTATTGATTTAAGAGTTTGTAACCTCAATAATGACTATTCGCCAAGACACGCATGCACTTCGTATCCCAGTTATCTATCACATGTGTCATCTTGCTTGGGTGGGAGATTTGGCTCAGACATGTACTTCCTGGTTTCCTTGTAATGACAAGGACGATGTTTAAGAATTGTTTGTGCTTCCTAATTGTGGTCGTCTGGCTATGACATCTTTCATACAAAAATTACCTTCAGAAAAGTGTTGAGAAGAGGTGAGATAGATGTATGCCCCCTCATAGAAGTGCGGGCCCTTATTTAGTTTTGAACAATGGGCCAGTGGGCATCAGGGATTTTTCGGTTATAAAAAAATTATACGCGCTAGTCATACGGTCGCAGAAATATTTATGCTCCCGTCATTAGCTTGCAGAAATATCAAAGGTAGTTCAAGATAGTACGATTTTGTCTGAAAGAGTGCTCAAAAGTAGGGGTGTTCATGGTTCGGTTTGGATAGGTTTTTCCCTAAAAAGAAACGAAACCAAGTAAGCCGGTTTTTCAAATATTAGAACCAAACCAAACCAATTAAGTCGGTTTTTTCTCGATTCGGTTTATTTCGGTTTTTCGATTTTTTCGGTTATTTCTTAAATATAAGACTTACACTACCAAACACATATTTCGGCGACCACATTTTCAACGTAACACTATCAAATCAATTGCGCTTTGAGAAATGTATTATTTACTAAAATATATTGATGATAATTGAATCAAACAGTAATGAATAATATAAGGACTCAATTAAAAATATTTATTTTAACATAAAATGGAGTCTTACACTTAACAAAAGAAAACTACCTATCAAACTAGAATATGAAGGTAAAGAGCTGTGTACTAAAAGTGCAAACGATTAACATTCACCATAAAATTTTTGAAACTTTGTATAAAAATATACATATATATAGGTGTAATAATAAATTTGAAATAGTTATTCCTATAGTCGGTTTAGTTCGGTTATTTTTTTATTAAAACCAAAACCAAACCAAATTTGATCGGTTTTTAAAATTCAAAACCAAAACCAAACCAAACCAAAAAGTATCGATTTTTCTGGTCGGTTTGGTTTTTAGGGTTTTTTTGAATGCCCCTACTCAAAAGCACTAAAGTGAGAAAACAGTAAAAGGTGAATGTATGGTTTGCAGTCTCATTGAAGATATGTCTTGATGGAGAGTTAACTCAGTAGTTGTGTGTCTCATCTCATTATGTAAATCTATTGTTGCCCCTTTCCAAGAAAATGTTTTCTTCGCTCTATTATACCTGTGTTGTAAGCTTTCCAGTCTTTGAAGTAAGGTTCAATGCTAGGAAAAATGCTTTTGCTTCGCGGGTCTATCACCCCAATTGGTTTAGTTAGGAAATTTTTTATATGAGTATGCCCCTATCTGATCGAAGGGATGGCTAAAAGGCCAAATCCGGCTAAAAACAAAAAGAAGAGATCAAGGAGAGGGTGCTAGACGAGCACTTGCAAGAGAGCGACCGGGATTGAAAATGACATAGCGTTCCTGATAGAAAATGACGACTCTTATTCCGGTTTGCATGCAGAAAGACCAACTTTTGACAATAAATCCAATGAATACTTGCACTGGGTTCCAAAACTTTGAGTCTCCTAAATCTTTCATATCAAACTGGGTTCTTAATCTTCTCTTAGGAAACAAGTAGTAATCTTATTCATTTTTCGATGTTTGGTACGCAAGCCAAGGAAAACATTTTCTCAAGAGTATTCATAAATAATTTTGATACAATAAACATGAAACCATAAACTTTCGAACCAACAACTTTCCGAACCCACAAATTTTATAAACTTCTGAACCGCAAAACTTTCGAAACCACGAAATTTCTAACCCGTAAACTTCGAAACACATTAACTTCCGAACTCATAACTTCGGAACTTGTAAAATTTTGAACCTGTAAACCGAAAGATGAAAAAGTAAAATTGAAAATATATTAAAAAAATATTTTTTCCCGGGATGGGTTGGGGGCAAGTAATAGGGCGTGGAAGATTGAGAGGGAGTTTTGGAAAATGTTTTCCCGGGAAAACATTTTCCTCCAATTGGAGGAAAATGAATTGATGAGGAAAATGTTTTCCAAAACATCTGAGCCAAATCGGAAAATATTTTCCGGAAACACCAAAACACACCCTTAGTTAATTGCCAGCGAGAATTGAATTGAGATCCAAAGAGTCACCCTGCGTTTTCTCTGTTTGTCAGTTAACCACTGTTTTTTATTGGTGGCGTCTGACAGCATACAGAATATACAGCAGGTTTGGCCTGTACAGGCTCACTTGCAATTTGGGGTATTCTGTTTTAATCTTGATTAAAAAATGATTGCTTATGTGGAGAATCAACTGAATGCACTTGTGCCGGGAAGGTGAGAGATAAGCAGAGAAAATGTTCATGTGTTCTTATTTATTCTTGATTCTTCCACTGTGGAATCTTCTACTTTCTTCTAATATAAAAAATTCTGTCTTGATAAAAATATGCGAGGTAAAGCAGCTCAGAGTAATTGTTAAGCTTTAGTCTTTCTGCTTTGTGGTCAAACATTATTTACAGGGAGGACTATTGAGTCTGAGAATAAGCAAGGTTTATTTTGAAGAGTGGAATGGGTAGTACTAGGGGAGTCACGAGAAACACAATTCTGGTTGTGATAAAAACAGAAGAAGTTTTTAAGGAGACTATTTCGGTATTTCTTTGTAGTAAAAAACACATGGATATCCTGGAGAAAACAGCAGAAAAGCATCTTGATTGTCCTCTTTGTCAAGAACTTGCTTAACCAGCCCAAGGCTCACCTTCCTTTGTTGAATGTATGTGCTACAAGGGACAAGCGTTTTCCCTGTTTATTCAGCTTCTTTTCCTGTTAACACCTTTTGATAGAAGACCTTATTTTGATGCAATCATTTTATTTGTATGCATTATGTTGATAAAAGGCATATATTATAATAAACGTTTTAAAGTATGAGAGTATTTGAGATTTCAATTCTGCAATTTTTTTCCAGAATGCGATGATTGAGTTGGCCAGAGTTGTGAAGGCGCGAGAGCAAGTTGTTGCTGGTACACTGCACCATCTGACTCTTGAGGTCATAGATGCTGGAAAAAAGAAACTCTATGAGGCTAAGGTTTGGGTCAAACCATGGTTGAATTTCAAGGAACTTCAAGAGTTCAGTCATGTTGAAGATGTTCCTACCTTAACTTCTTCAGATCTAGGTGTTAAGCAAGGTAGCTCTCTCTTATTGATGTTAATTACTGATGTGTTCTATTCAATGTAATCAACAGCGATTGCAGTTATGCTCCTATTAGATCAAATCAACTCAACGTAATGCTTTCACTAGTACTCAACAATGGTTCTTTTGCGATTACATACAGATACTCCTGTGCTTCTCTCCAGGTCTCTGCTATATGTCCCTGTGACTTGGGTTAATTATTCTGTTAGTCTGACTTGTTTTCTGGTATTCGTTGTCTTCTATTGAAGAAGAAAAAATATAGAACAGCATATCCGAGGTGAATCGCAGGAAGTTTTGTCTAGTTCTTCTAGTAGAGAATGTTTTCTCCAAATTATTGCTGTGGTTATATATGGTCATGGAACCATCTGTAAACTTGATTCTCTATTAAGTTGTTAGATTGATAGTCCTTTTCTTTTTCTTTTAAATTATGCAGAAGAGGCAGGCTCTGGATTGAAATCAGTGCCTGTGCATGATCCTGTGGTTCAAGAAGCTGCAGAGCATGCAATTAAGACCATCCAGCAGAGATCCAACTCACTACTTCCATATGAACTCCAAGAGATTGTTCATGCAAATGCTGAGGTATGCCCTTGTTTCATGTTTGTCTTGTTTTCTGCCAGAGATTGGGTTGTCATGCGGGTAACTTACAAAACAAGCTGTTACCGTGTGATGGTTTTAGATCTGCAAATTATTATCATCCATACTCCGGACATCATGACTGATGACCTGTTTGTAACTGAGAGAGAGAGGAAGAAAGGGTTAACTAGGAAAAGGGAGGAAAACGTCAGAAGGGTGAAAAGAACTACTCCCTCCCTCCATTTCAAAAAGATTGTCTTAGTTTGACTTGGCACAGAGTTTAAGACTTTTGAGATATGTGGTTTTAAAATAGTCATAGCATTTGAGTGGGTGTAAAACTTTTGGAACTTGTCTGAAACTTATCATATCACTAATCCTTTTTATTAAGGAAATATTGAAAGGTGCCAATACTTTTTGAAATAGACTAATGAGGGAATAGTGCTAGTCTTTTTGAAACAGAGGGGTATATAATTAACTTCAAATGATGTGAGAAGAATCTTGAATCGAAATTGTGATGCTTAGCTAGCGTTTGGCCATAGATTCCAAATTTGTTTTGAAAAATCTGTGAAGTTTGGCTTGAAGATGAAAATGTGTTTGGACATACGTTTCCAAAACATATTTCCCAAATTTATTTTGGAAAAATGTGTATTACGAGAGATTTGGCCCAAAATCAGGTATTGAGCTGGTTTTGGGATTTTGCCAGAATATAGGCAAAATTTATGTAAACACGTGTTTGCCAAATAAAACCCAAGTTTATTTTGGCAAAATCCATGGCCAAACGGGTCCTTAATGTCTTCACACTCAAGTCTTTACAAACACTTGAGAACCACCTTCGCGCCCTAAATGTTAATTGTAGCTTTACCATTGAAAGTTGTTCAGGATGAATTTACATTGCGAAGTTCTTTTCGCCCTTCCTAACCAAATTCCCTTGCAGCAACATTTGCACGAGGAAATAATAGTTTTTTTAAGAGAATTTTATTGCTATGTACCTTGTATTTGAAGTCGATTTGCTTTTTAACAGGTCATTGAGGAGGACAATATGAAGCTTCATATGCTCATCAAAACTAGCAGGGGAGGGAAGCAAGAAAAGTTCAAAGTTCAAATGCACCACAATAAAGAAGGTGCCTTCCAACTGAATCATATGGAGCCTGACCACTCTTAACTGTTGAACTAGCTCTGGAGGTCCTTTACCTCTTTAAAGTTTTAAGCCACTATGGAACTATGGGAGATGCATAATCTATCTTTGAAGTAAATAAGCATGTAACCAGCACAATATTTATATTTCTGCTTGTATTTTATTTGAAGTTGGTCTTCTGTTTCTAGTAGAGTTCTTTGGTCCATGCTTCATTAAGAACAAATGTGCTTTCATGTATCTTATTGTTGACGCTGCTATTATATCACCTTGTTCCGTGTGTGGTGAGGTTATTTTATTTTAGACAACAACATAAATGTTGTCATGAAATATATATACAAATTGGCAGTTCGAACGTAACATATATGAGTGTATGATTTGATGACTTCTGCTGAATTGTATTAAGCATCAAGATTTCGAATGGGAAAGAAAGAATAAAAATACGTGTGGATTGCAGTATAGGAAGGAAAGAAAAACAAATCATTATCGAACTATACGGCTCCATTTTCCGTGCTTAAACCCGAAAGTGAAAACTTGAAGGAAATTTTAAATTTGAGCATTCAGAAAGTTAATTGGAAAGATAGCACTCAGTTTGTTTGGATGGTTACTTTAAACACTGTTAAATTTTATTGTTAAATTGACGAAAAGCGTCACTTTATGGAATGATCGATTTGGTGTGGTCGCGTCGTTTCGTTAGTTTTTCTCTCATCTTGCTCTTTCATATTATTAAATAATTTCTTTTTTCTACTTCTTTATGTAATAATTTTATCTCGTACTTTTTTCTTTTTTTTTGAAAATAGTTTTACAAGTTTTCTTTTCATATTGTTAGTGCATGACAATCGATTGATACATTGCTTACATTAAAATAATACAGTTCAATATAATGTAATATTATACGATATATTATGAAATAATACTTGTTTATTCAGCAACCATCGGGGAGATTCATCCTATATTATTCCAGCAAATAGCAGAATCGGCTAGGGAACTATACTAGTGACCTACCCAAATTATTGTAGAAATTTTTGCGATCAATGATTGGACCATGCAAACTAGAAATGCTTTTTCTTGGCGAAAGAAACAGATTACTCGATCTATTTCTGTATCGCTCGGATATATATCTTAACTCGGACATCCATTTCAAGTGCATATCCCATTTTTGCACTGCATGGTTATGAAAATCCACGAGAAGCGACTGGGCGTATTGTATGTGCCAATTTCCATTTGGCTAATAAGCCCGTGGAGATTGAGATTCCACAAGCGGTACTTCCTGATACTGTATTTGAAGCAGTTGTTCGAATTCCTTAAATAACAATTTCTTTTTATCAATATGTATGGTCTTGGATCATCAATAATGATTTTTTCTTTAGACTTCTGATTAGGGATGTTCATTTGGATCGGATATCCGAAATCCGAACCGATCCATTTAATTTTGGATTTCGGATTTCGGATTGTGTTTATTAAAATTTCGGATTTCGGATCGGATTCGGATTGGTATACTTTAATCCGATCCGATCCGAAATTATTAGGTAATGTATAAAAACTACACTTTAATTTCGGATAGTCATTACTTCCTTTACATCTTCCTCCAAGTTATTACCTTTACAATTGCTAGATTTTGCTATATTGGCACCATAGTACTCTCATAATTGTATAAACATGATTTTTTCTTAATGCATTGCCTCTTTTACTAAGAAAATATACATATTAGTTTGCAACTTTGAGACATAATAACGATCCAAAATCCGACCCGATCCAAACTTTAAAATCCGAATCCGAAATCCGAAATATGCTAAATCCGATCCGTGCACAACCCTACTTCTGATACTCGATCGACCCATTTACTTCTATTATGTCAATATTAATCACTACTATTGGAATTATGGTTCTTATTTATAGTGATAATAATTATATGGCTCATGATCAAGGCTATTTGAGAGTTTTTGCTTATATGAGTTTTTTCAGTACTTCCATGTTGGGATTAGTTACTAGTTCAAATTTGATACAAATTTATATTTTTTGGGAATTGGTTGGGATGTATTCCTATCTATTAATAGATTTTGGTTTACACAACCTGGCAAATGCTTGTCAAAAAGTGTTTGTAACTAATCGTGTAGGGGATTTTGGTTTATTATTAGAAATTTTAAGTTTTTATTAGATAACAGAAAATTTCAAATTTAATTCGAAATATTCAATAACAACCATTCAAATAAGTTGTAAAGGATCAAATACTCAGTCTTTTTCAGGTTTCAAGATAACAAAAAGATGAAAGTACATATACTATTGCAAGCAAGTGGCCAGACAAGCTATTTATTTGGCATGACTACGATTTGAATTATTAAACAATAGTTTGCTTGAATTAAACATGATGTGGTCGGTATAATAAAAGTTATTTTTCATGGAAAATACTTCTTGAAAATATTGTTCGAGTTCTTGTTGGTGAGTGTTTCTATCGGAAACAACCTCTATATCTCCCCAGATAGGAGTAAAGTTTGCGTATACATTACACTTTTCAGATATCGCTTGTGAAATTATACTGAATATGTTATTGTTATTGTTGTTGGTGAGTATTTAGGAGCGTTTTCATTTTCATATATATATATATAATATGCATTAAGGATTATTAATGAAATTAGCAAGCGAAAAGTATTTTGATGAAAGTTTGATTATTAAAAATACTAAATATGTAAGTGTTAGTCGGAGTAAATAATATAAAATAAAATTTTTACAATAATGTTAGTTAAAATGACTTTCCTCATTACTGATAAAAATGTTTTTGTTAAAAAATATTTTTAGCAATCAAATATGTAAAAGGAATGAAAACATTTTTCTTGAAAAAGGATTCACCTAAACACATTTTATTTTCATAAAAGGCAAAATTAGATGCATCTATCTTCTCTCACTATTTTATAATAGAATCTGTGTCAACACCACGTCGCCCTCAATACTTATAAGATCAGCGTTATGCTTTAAGAAGAATGGATGAGGGTTTTAATCGACGGCTGGAATTGGCGTTGTATTGCCTTAGCTTTACCCTTCAGCAGAAGAGTTACTAGACTTCCATTTCCGCCACTTCCTTCTTCCTCTTGCCTTCCCTCCTCCACCTTCGCCGCCGCGTCGTTGCTTCCTCTGTCGCCGGCGGTTTCAATTTCCCATACGATTAGGAGACGGCTGTATATTTTCACACGTAGCTCAACGTCGATGGGTTCTCAGTCGGCGGTATTGGAATGGCCGGCTAACAAGGTGCGCCAAACTTTCATCAACTTCTTCCAAGGCAAAGGTCACGAACAAGTCGAATCCAGCCCTGTGGTTCCTCATAATGACCCTACCCTCCTATTCGCCAATGCTGGTTCGTTCTTCCTTCACTTAAATGTTTTATTTTTTGGTTTGTTGCTTTTCTGTATAAACAGATTATGGATTTAAGTTTTATGGACGGTATAAAAGATTCATTTACATTATCAGGGATTCTTAGCCTGTAATTGCGGGTTAGTACCATTTTTAATCGAATTACTATTACTCTAGTTATCTAGAGATTTTACCTCTAATTACCTCATAAATAGCCTGGTTGCGTAAATATTCTTTACACCTTTAGTGCATAGAACTTAAACTGGATTATACGCTACTGAAAGCTATCGTTGTTGGTTTTGCTTTTCAGTGGTTGAAGGGTTAAAGATAGGTTTTTTTTTGTGCAGGGATGAATCAGTTTAAGCCTATTTTCTTGGGTATAGTAGACCCTAATAGTCCATTGAGCAAACTTAAGCGTGCCTGCGATACACAGAAGTGTATACGTGCTGGTGGCAAGCACAATGATCTTGATGATGTTGGCAAGGACACTTACCACCACACTTTCTTTGAGATGCTTGGTAATTGGTCTTTTGGGGATTATTTCAAGAAAGAGGCCATTGAATGGGCCTGGGAACTCCTTACCCAGGCATGTTTTATCCTGATTAATTCATAATATTCTTGTAATAATAGCCAGCTGTGCTCCCAACATATATGCTGTATGATAAAGAAATGACAGGATGCTAACTTGTATACATGTTTCTCCATGTTTGATGATTTCCCCCCAGGTATATAGGCTGCCAGGTGATCGGATATACGCCACTTATTTTGGGGGTGATGAAAAATCTGGCCTTCCAGCAGATAATGAAGCCAGAGAACTATGGCTTAAGTTCCTTCCCCCTAGCAGGGTGCTGCCTTTCGGTTGCAAAGTAAGTTATCACATTGTATCTTGAATTCTATCATCATCATTTTCTGTTTTATGCATTAGCAATTCATTAAACTAATTCTTCCTATTGTTGTTCCGAGATAAATTTATGTGTATTTGGTATTTTTGAATGCCCCGAATCTTAGTGAATTTCTTAGGAGTATGCTAACTTCGTGGACATCTCAATTTGGTTGAATTTTGTCATGAAGCGAGAGGGGGGATGTCATAAGTATCATTACTGCCTTATCAAAAGATAAGTATCCTTTTTGCTGATAAAATAAGCATAAATTGGTAATTGCCATTTAAGTGGAGCAGGGTATTGTATTGATACTTTAAGAAGCATATTAACTTAACTGTTGAGGGGCAGTGATAAGTATCATTCCTGACTTACAAAAATAATAAGCATCATTCTTGACTTACAAAAATTAAGTATCCTTTTTGCTGGAAAAAAAGAAGCAAAAAGTGGTATTTGTCATTTAAGTGGAGAGGGGTAGAGGGACGGGTTATCCACCATGTTCGAATTGACCTTTGACCCTCGGAGATTTCTTGGTTATCAAAAGAGAAAAGTACTTGATGTACAATCTCCAATGTTCTTATGTAACATTTCTGACCACTGAAATGTTGTTTCTATATGTGAAAATCAGTACTTCTTTCTTAGTCCAAATTATTAGATCATGGTCTAATGATTATGTCTGAAAACCTTTCATTTCCTTGTTAAAAGACTTTCATTACTTTGAGCTAAGTCAGTGAAGTTATTTCGTAACTCTTTGCACTCTGAGTAGGACAACTTTTGGGAGATGGGTGATACTGGACCTTGTGGACCCTGCACTGAGATACACTTTGATAGAATTGGGAATCGTGATGCTGCGTCGTTTGTTAATAATGATGATCCCACTGTGATTGAGATATGGAACCTTGTCTTTATTCAGGTACCATTATCTCCAAAATTTGTGCCTTCTCTTTTGAGTGCTATCTTTAACTCTTGTAAGCGTGTATTTTGCAGTTCAACAGGGAAGCTGATGGTTCTTTGAAACCCCTTCCTGCTAAGCATGTTGATACTGGAATGGGGTTTGAAAGACTTACTTCTATCCTCCAGAACAAGATGAGCAATTACGATACTGACGTGTTCTTACCTATATTCGATGCTATACAAAAGGTACTATTAATAGATTTTTATTGTTTTGCCTTTACTGATTTGTTTCCATTGGCAAGCTTATAGTTATGTCTGATATTCAGTAAGGTTTTCTTTGGGTTTCCTATCAACCTAATGTCTAGCGATATTCTGCATGTCTGTTTGTGTGTCTACCTATTTTTGATTCATCCTTTCTTGAGTGGACTATCTTTCCTACTGTCGTTATTGGTTACATTTGGGCGACATTCTGATAATTTACATTGCAATCTTCTTTCACCGATCGTGTAGTTCGTCTTCAGAAGGTGATTTTTTAGCTGTGTAGCATATGATGCTATGAAGCATGAACTTTTAAAATCCACTTTAAATGGGAATACTATATTAATGATTCCATTCCCTTTGTATTGAGTTCTGCTGAAAATTTTGTTACTTTTTTGTGCAATATGGAGGCTTGTTTTTATATTTAAGTGGATTTGAAAGAAATACATATTAATGTAATGCTTTAAAAAAGTACTTAAATTTTTGCATGATCACTTCTATATATTGATAATGTTGTGTAAGCACTTAATAAGTCCTTGATACATTGTTCTCTAACGCATTCCTGTTTCATTTACAAAATTAGCACAAAGGATTCAACTTTGTAACGGGGAAAGTTTTCTCAGAAATAATGGCTAAATGTGAAATTTCAGCTTCTTTTTCATTGACTCAATATCAGTTTCAAGATGACCATATTTGAGCTTATGTTAAAGTGCTCCAACGACAAGAGCACTTAACTTCCAGTTAAGAGGTTGTGGTTCAATTCATGAGGGAACAAGTTTGGAAGAGCCACCGTTGACTCCTTGGCAGGAGGTTTGGAGGGCTGGGTAGGAGTGGGATTTATCGGATTAAAAAAAGAATGCCAAGCATTTGGAAAAGTGCTTTTACGTGCTCAAAGCTCTTATTTCTCAGATGAACCGCCACTCACTCAGGACCTGATCTTGTGTTGTGCTACTGAAATTACCATATTGCTATACTTATTCATGCTATTCTCCTAAACTGATGTTTTTCTTAATAGGCAACTGGAGCTCGTCCATACTCTGGCAAAGTTGGAGATGATGATGTGGACAAAATTGATATGGCCTATAGAGTTGTTGCTGACCACATTCGAACTCTGTCTTTTGCCATTGCTGATGGTTCTTGCCCAGGTAGGATCTTGTTAATCTAGTCATCGTTTAGTGTTTAGTTTTGCTCAAACTCGTTCCTCTCCTTTCTTGGTCATGAATTGACCCCTAATGTTAGGACTTTTCTACGACGTAAAAAGTTTTCATTACTTGTAAAGCTTTTAGGTCGGATGAGATATATTATATTTGCGATTTTGTTGGTGTTCAGTTGCTTGTGGAGCCATTTTTTCACATGACAATGAAATCATTTATAATGAGTTTGCAGGCTTTCTTGCTATAAGGTGGATTGTATTTTACAGTTTGTGACCTTCTGAGTTGATGCCGCTTGTTTCTTGTGTAATTCTTTTTCCTATTTCCTTCACCTAATATTATATAAACCTAAAGTATGCATCCATGAATCTGGAAATTGGGTACTATGACTTTCCGTGCTTGGTTTAAGATTTTGTGCTAGTATCTTCGACGAGGTTCTGATGGTGTTCCAACAGTTAAAACCAAATATTGGTCTGTGGTTCGATCTTTGGTAAATCTGATGTTTATCTTTCTTGCTTTGCAGGGAATGAAGGCCGCGAATATGTCCTTAGACGCATTCTACGTCGAGCAGTGCGCTATGGTACAGAGGTTCTGAAAGCGCAACAAGGTTTTTTCAGTAGGTATGAATATGCACTTGGAATTTGCTTGTTTTATTGAAAGTGGATATATTCGATATTTAGCAGTTTTTTGGCTATGCCCACCTCAATATATTATTTACACTCTGTGTTTTGTTGAGATAGCCTTGTTAAGGTGGTGGTAGAAGTGATGGGTGACGTCTTCCCAGAGCTGAAGCAACGTGAGACACATATAAGGGATACAATTGCTGATGAAGAAACTAGCTTTGGGAGGACATTGCTTCATGTAAGCTATGCTGTAATATCATGAAATGAAACTAGCGCACAAATGCTTTAATTTGTAGTTTTGTATATCAACTATCCAAAACGCTGTTTTGAGCCTGTAGAAATTATCTTTGTAAATCCCTTTTGGATTTCATGTGGGATAATAGAAGTATTCAGGTAACCATTCCAGATATATAATAGAGGCAAAATTCATGCATAAAACTCACCGTTATGCATACAAGATAAACAGCTTGCTAATAGCATTGACGTGAAGTGCCAATGACATTGATGTTGTTGGAATTCTTCTCGGCATGTGTGCAGTGCATATTGATAAACATAGGTGATGGCTTAAAACTAAACCAAAGAAAAAAAACTTAGCACTTGACTGAAATTTGTAACTACTATGAGCTGCTTTTTCATCGAGACTATCAATCTGAAGAACTATTGTTTCTTTGTATAGGAACCCGTCTCACCTTTGTGCTCAGCAGAATGCCCCCCAAAAAATATTCATCACTGTACTGAAATGTGTGATGACTTTATCAAGCTACCTGTTTCCTTCACACCTAAACCAGTTCCTCTCTATGTGCTCAGCTTAGTGAAATGCTTCTCTCTTACAACTGTGTCTGTATTTGACCAAATAGTGTAGTAAAGCGCTATACATGACTTTTAATTGAGCGGTTGCTGCTTCTTGATTGCTTCCAGTTGGGTAGAATAACGTGACTTATTATACTCTGCTTTTGTCTTTTTAAAATATTTTCCATTGTATGTAACTTCTTTCGTTCTCCAGGGAATCGAGAAATTTAAAAAGGCAGCTCAAGAGGTTCAAGGGAAGCAATTTAGTGGCCAGGCAAGCATATTAGCCAAATACAACTTGTGACAGAGAAATCAGCCAAGTCCCTTCTTATTCAATATATTATTTGTGCTCTTAATATTTACTCAATACCCAGATCATTTCAAATTGATCTAGATTGTTTTATATTTAATGGAGGAACATGTGGGGCCAAATGTTTTTTTTTTCTTGAATGGAATAGGCGGAAATTACATTGAAGAAGAAGAATTATAGGTCCAATGTAGCTTCACGTGGAGCATAAGTTGTTTAAAAGGTCCCCATTGTATAAAAACGATACTATTTTTTCACATTGATCAAAAAGAAAAAGGGGCAATTTGACACCATGTTATAAAAAAATGGGCAATTTTAACTGCTGAAGCTAAGCAAATGGAGGGAATGTTGTTATTAGTCAGTTTTCAAGTGATGATCAAATTTACTCCAGGACTTGTGCGATCCTTTATTTTGATCGTTCTATCTTCATGCACTTCAAGAAGCAACTTTCTTTTGTTAGCTCTGGGCGACCTTGTATCTCAGCTATGCTTGTTTCTTTTCTTACTTCCTTCTGTTGTCATGTGCAGGATGCATTTGTTTTGTGGGACACTTATGGATTTCCATTAGATTTGACCCAGGTAAATGGTGCTCCAACGTTAATTCATATCTCCTAATCTCAGTGATAAAAAGCTGACTAATCTTTTTGTCTTAGTTAATGGCAGAGGAACGAGGCTTGGTGGTTGATGTTGATGGTTTTAATGTTGCTATGGATGCTGCCAGGGAAAGATCAAGAAATGCTCAGAGCAAGGTTCTCTTTGTTGCTTTTGTTTCTCAACTGTCTCTAGCTAGGTTAATTTTGCTTTCACCGTTCGAGCTGTATGGGAATGACATCTAGACCCATTTGGTTTTATTGGGCAATTTAAGCTTGCACCAAATATTAAATTTTGGGTAGAAAAAGGCTTAAGAATTTAACTGATGCTAGATGATTTTCTATGTTTACCTCTTTAGAGCCATGTCAAGATTGAGTATTCTTTTCTGGAAAAGAAATAGATCCGAAGTAAATCATGTTTAATCTCTTAGAAACGTCATACTTTAGAAGCTAAGCAGGTGGATGAATTTGACTTGGACAGTCAAAGGTGCCTAAGGAATGATGCCTCATGGACCACTTAAGGGTTGAGGCGACATGCAATACATAGAGGTAGATTGAGTTAATATGACAGCGATACTTATACTTTATACACTTGAAGAAGTAGTGCAAGTGTCTTGTAGAATGGGTTGTGGAGGTAAATTACAGCTGAAAAACAACTATTGAAGTTAGGCTCTAGATTCTACTCATATTTCTGAGAGCATTCGTTGTTGTCATTCTTGACATGTCAAGTATTTATCTTATATATTTTTACCTTCACAAGTTAATAATTTATGCTTACACCTTATGTTCTGAACCTATACTTGACAGAACGCTGGTGGTGCTATTGCCATGGATGCTGACGCTACTGCTGCGTTGCACAAGAAAGGGGTTGCTGCAACAAATGATATTTTCAAATTTACTTGGTTTCAGGTTGCTTATTTATCTTCCTAATGAAACTAGAATGACTGACTTCTTCAATTGTTGCTTGCTTCAATTATTTTTTGCTGTTGTTTAATTGGATTCAAGCTAGATGGTTTTCATATGTTTTGCATGTCAATTTCTGTAACTTCTCTAGCCAAGGACAAAACTTCTTTCGCTGCCCCATCCTCTTCTGGGGCTTCTTCATCTTGGTCCCCTTGAATTGTATCAGTGCAGATCAACCCTCCTAACCTAACAAACTAATCACTCTTGCTTCTTTCATTAGTTGTGTTTTCCTCCATTCAAATTTTTATTACTGCACTTCTTTGTCTTGGATTTCCTGCCTATTTATTTTTCTAACTTGTACTGCCATGCATTTTAACGTTTTTATTTTTCCCTCTTAATGTGACTGTCTAGTGCTTAGTAGTTGTAAAAATATACGTATATGATTTAGTGCTCACGTCAGAGGTTTACTTCTGAATTTCTTAATTCAGGATCATGAGAGTGAGATAAAAGCTATATACACTGGAAATGAGTTCTTGGAAAGTGCAGCAGCAGGTGATGAAGTTGGTATTATTCTTGAGAGCACTAGTTTCTATGCTGAACAAGGTGGTCAGGTAAAATGTGCTTCCTATTTTGGTTAGAAAATGTCAAATGATGATAAGCCACTCTTTTTCAAAATACTGATAAGAAAAAGTTCATTTTTCTTCAAATATTACTGGAAGGACACTGAATAGCAATATTGTTATTATTAGTAGTCCGTTAGAGGAGGGTGTAACCTAAGTTAGTTCTTGTATTGCTGTAGTTAAAGGGTCTTAGATTTTTTTTTCCGATGGAGTAAAAGTTTCACTGCTAGCATCAAATTGATGGAAAAAGATAGTATAAGGATGTTATAACTGATCACACAAAAATTGACGATTAACTCCTTAAATAGAGGTAGCTATCCTAAAATCAGGGAGCTAATAAACTGCATAAATCAGGGTCTAATATATTTGGAATCTGTTTGGAGACACGTATTTATGCATATCCCTCCCCGACACACACTCAGAGAGAGATAAATTAAGCTGAATAACAAAGCTTTAAAGAGGAGCTGCCTCTATAACACTTTAAAAGAGTAGCGACTAATTAACACTTGCATATATTTTTGTGGATGCTAAGCACTAATGAAGAACATTTGCTAATTGTTTGTTTAAGGGGAAGTATTTCCTGGGAAATATTTAGGAAAGTAAGCTAACAAAAAAGACTCTCAAACATGTTTGGTTACCAGGAGATTTATTCCTTTTGCATATGCATTCTTTCTTGAAACTGGAAAAGTAAGATTTAAACCTACTAGTATGAATAGATTATTAGTAAGCGCTATGTGAATATTGCTTTTTATGTAGACACATAAAACTATATTAAAATCTAATTTCTCCTTTTTGATTGGATAACTTTTAAATCCCCACCCAACTCCCTCGCAAGGGTAGCATTTTTCTCTCTTTCCTCTTGGTGACACAAACCCCAATTGGTTGAAGGTGGAAGGGCTTTACAAATAGAGAAGCCCCTCCCTCGTCTGTAGTGAAATCTAATTGATGTTTTCCTATCATCTTTTCTTCTTTTCTATTCAATCAAACGCAGCATGAGTTATGGTGAGTAGACATTATGAGGAATCACATTCTTCAGAAACTTGAGGAGTCACTTTCTTTTGATAACCGAGAGTGTAACTTTAATGTTAGTTTTGTCACTTGATGCGTAAAAAAGAACATCTATGAATAGTTTATTTGTGTGATGTTTCTGGTTGAAAGCCTGTAAGCAATCGGCTAAAAGTGAAATTAACATATTGTCCAGCAGAATAATGCTCATTTTACCAAGTTTTTGCTTCTTTCAACTAGAGTTCTGCAATTTGAGAAACTTAAGCTTATAGAATGTGATAAGAAAACTCTGGTTGCTCGTGGTATTGTAAATTCATCCACCCTTTTTTTCCTCATTATGTCATATGGTACTCTAGTTTCCTGTTTCTGATAAAAGCTATTTGACTATTTGGATTCAGATATATGACACTGGATCACTGGAGAGTCCCAGTGGCTCTTTTCAAGTTTGTAATGTTCAAGTTTATGGAGGATTCGTTCTTCATATAGGATCTTTCAGTGGACAGGCACACAAGTTTTCTGTTGGTGATAAAGTAATTTGTAAGGTGACATTCTCTTCTGCTTGACCTTTTAAAACCATATGATGCAGGCTTTTGGATTTGTTGTACCTCTTTGTACTTACATGATTAGGTTTGATTTCCTTGATTGATTGAGCAGGTTGACTATAACAGGCGTACATTGATTGCTCCGAATCATACCTGCACTCACATGTTAAATTTCGCCTTAAAGGTATTTTCCATAGCGGAATATAAAAGGATGGCAATTCCACTGTTTTCATACTTGCTGGAGTTGATTGTCTGATGATGTTATTGAACTTTTCAGGAAGTACTTGGCGACCATGTTGACCAGAAAGGTTCCATTGTTCTTCCTGAAAAATTGAGATTTGACTTCTCTCATGGTAAGTAACTTCCTTCTTTTTACCTTTTGGGTGTGTGTATGTGTGGTTGAAACTGTTGTTGTGAGTATGGGCGTCTTGCTATGACGAATTATAATCTTCTAATGCCTTGAACAGGGAAACCGGTAAAGCCAGAGGAGCTAAGAAAAATTGAATTGATCGTGAATGAGCAGATTAAGTCTGAATTGGATGTATTCTCGAAGGAGGCAAAGCTGTCTGATGCTAAGAGTATAAAAGGTCTTCGAGCAGTCTTTGGCGAAGTAAGCATTCATGATTTAGCCTGGGTCTTAATTCTGTTCAGACATTTAAACTTGTGTCTTACTTTTGTCCTGGTTGGGTTGTAGGTGTATCCTGATCCTGTCCGGATTGTGTCAGTTGGTCGTAAAGTGGAGGACCTTCTTGCTAATCCAGAAAATGAAGAATGGTTATCGTACTCTGCTGAGCTCTGTGGTGGTAATTTTCTTTTATTCTCTAATTGCTATTTATGGGAGTGCATTTATGATGTTCCTGTGACTAATTTATTAATACTCAGGAACACACATTTCTAATACAAGAGAGGCTAAGGCATTTGCTCTGATGTCTGAGGAGGGAATTGCCAAGGGAATCCGAAGAGTTACTGCTGTTACAACTCATCGTGCTTTTGAGGCCACAGATTTGGCATCCTCACTCGAGCAGAAAGTAAATGAAGCATTCCAGACTGATGAAAGCTTGCTGGAAGAGGTTAGTGCTTGTATAACCCACTCTTCTGAACCAGTAAAATCTAAATTCGGTTTTGGTCTCTATCCTTACCAGGAATTCGATCTCTTTGTTTTCTTTGGTTGATAAAACCAGGCATTCTTTCCTGGAAAATGTGCATCCAAGTAAAATATCCTGTAGAGTTGTAATCATTGAGGATTTGATTTGTTGAGATAATTTTTTTTTCCTTGAGGATTTGAAGTGAAATTGATTGGCAACAGTGCTAACCCCCAAACAAGTTGTGCTATGAATTCCTTGATGCTGTAGTTTCATTGGCTATCTATAGCAGGCAGAGAGAGTCGCCCTTCTACAAGTCTTAAGATCAAACTCGTATGTCATGTTAGTGCTTATCCAACCAAACTGGCCTGATGCATATGCTATGGTGGTTTCATCATAGCATCCGTAAGCTTGTGTGTTACATGAGGCTTGATGTTTCCGTCATTAACTTATTTTATTAAAGTCCCATAATTCACATATTTGATCTGGGCAGATGATAATCATATTCGTGAACTTACCAAAAATCCAGACCCCACTGTGTGGGATTGTGCGGGATTGCACTGGGTTAGTTGTTGTTGTTTGTTGTTGTGAACTTACCAAAAATGTAGTTTCACATTGTACTGCACTTTCCGCTCTGAATTGTTATATTCTGCATGGTTGTGTAGTCGACTGTTTTTGTTTCCTAGTGGAAATGGAATAGGATATAGGATTGCTTCCTATCTCGTTGTTTCATGATGCCGAACTAAAGGGGAAAATGTGCCAGAGCCATTTGTAATTATGTTCTTTTTATTCAGTTATTCATATCTTAAATTTGATATCCTGTACTGTGTCTTCCTCCTTGGGATGTCGCGGAGCTTGACAGTTTCTGGGCTAATCTATTCGGCCAAGCATCTTTTTGTTCTTTAATCTTGGCAAATTCTAGTTGATCCAAGGCTCTTCAACTTTGTTCCTACTGCTGCTATTGCTCCTTATCTGATGATGCATTTGTCCAACAATTTCTTAATTCAGAAAGTAACTTCTTTGAATGCTGCTGTGGAGAGGGCCCAAATTCCCACTGTTAGGAAAGCTGATCTCAAGGCCAAACTCTCTGCTCTCCAGGTATGTGTTGTTTGTGTTGTGGTTGAAGTTAAACAAAATTGTCTTGGAAAGAGAAGTAATATGATGACTCGATTCACTTCAGAATCAAGTAATAAAGGCCAAAAAGAAGATAGCTGCAGAGAATGTACAAAAAGCTGTTAAAGCTGCCTCAGAAATGGCTGAAGCTGCAGCTTCTGGTGGAAAAGCATACTGCATCCTGCAGATTAGCGTGGGTTTGGACACTGCTGCAGTCCGTGAAGCAGTTGTGAAAGTCATGGAACAGAAGGTTATTAGCTCGTACATGTTAAACTTAAGCTTGTGTTTTCCTCTAAAATGCAAAATATATATACAAGTCATGACTGTGTCATTGGTTGAACAGGGTATGGCAGTTCTGGTATTTAGCACAGATGAAGCTGCTAACAAAGTTTTGGTCTGTGCTGGTGTACCTGAGAAAGGTGACAAGTGCCAGCAGTTGAACGTTAAAGACTGGTTGAATGCAGCTTTGAAGCCCTTGGGAGGTAAGGGTGGAGGAGGAAAAGGTGGTGTCGCTCAAGGCCAGGTTTGCATCGTAGTTACTTCTGTTGCCTTCTAAGTTTCTATAGTTATCGAAGAAAATTCTGGGAACTAGTTGTGGACTGTATTGTTCTACCTCTTAAAATAGTTTTGATTTTAATGGCTTATCTGTAATATTTGTGCAGTGCACAAAGTAGATTCAGTTAGAAACTGATATGTTACTACTTGTGATGGTGGCATACATTTGCAGCCCTTTAATGGGAAGATATAAAAGCACATAATGTGTGCATCACAAAATTATCTGACGTGATATTCCTCTTCCTTAATTCTTTGTGGGATGTCCGTTGTTTGTTACTTTTGTATTCACGATGGTTAAGTTTTTTCCTTTCAGGCAACTAATATATCACATGTTGGTGAGGCAATGGATGTTGCAGCGTCATTTGCAGCTATGAAATTAAATTGATGAGTAAGACCAAGGCGCCAGTGCCAGTTTTTACCGGCTGAAGGTGATGCAGCTATTCTAAGCTATTTGATTGGTCATGATCTTAACGGTGGTGGTGGGAGGCTTTTGTTAAGCCAACTTCCGTCATTTGCCACTCGGTCATCATGTTGCTTTCTGTGAGCTACCTTATTATATGCAGAAAGTGAAGAAAATTAGGAAAACATTTATGTTGATGTTACCTGTTTACTGGATACTGCATACTTGTTATACACAAAAGAAAATGATGAACAGAGAAGATTTTCTGGTTTTATTGTAGATCATGTTTGTTCACTTAGTTTTCTTACTAGTATGTGGTTAAATTGGGATGGATCGGACTGGCTTCTTTTAGATGTAAAATGAAAAAAGAAGAACGTGCTGATAACTCAGCGGTCAAGGTTCGAATTTAGTTCCAAATTTTGAATTTAAATGTCCAATTCGTCAGCCTTAGTGTGGTTTGCAGGATGTAATTCAAAGGTTATTTATGAATAACAGCTCCATTATATGAAAAGAGAAATTACGGAAGTAACTTCTTTCCACTCCATGACAAATCAATCAGCTTTGAGGACTTCATCTTCTTTTTTTGTGATTAACAAATTATCATAACCAACATCATAAAAAGTTTGAAGAAAGCTAAGTAACAGAAAACAGGAAAAAGTAAAGTAACACTCAACCTACTCCACCAATGAAAATGCATTTCTTCCTATCCCTAACGCCACTATGCTTCTAAGAAAAAGAATACTGTGCAGGTAAATCGATCTTTGCACCATGGATCTCAACCAGTTGATTATGCCATCGACAAACCGTTGTCAGTATAAAGTGTGGGTTTGGGGTGGGGTGGGTGGGGGAGTGGAGCAGTGGGGTTCTTCATCACAGGTGCCAAATCTTCACGGTGCAACATAAGTCTTTTACACGAAAACCATGAGAAAAAGGGTTGCACGGGCATACCATTTTCACCAGAAATGCAGCTTTGCTGTATCTGGATATCGGGGTTGGTAAATTATGTCCCCTGATTCATAGAAAGACGGCCATATTTCATTTCCAGTCTAAGCGTAGTAAGATACTCAATTTTCAGTCATTCTAATCTTAATAGGTCAGCTTCTCCCAACTTTCAAGTGTAGAATCAGTTACATAGTGCACCAAAGCATATGGTGGGCTAAAACTTTGATACAAGCATTCACTTTTCACATGGAAATTGCAAACACCGACTCTAAGATTCATCTTGCGTTCAGGTCCAACTCCCCACCTCCACGCCACTCACTCTGAGTGCCCATATCTCCGTTATCAGTTTCTTCATCATTCAAAAAGTCCTCAGATGGTTCTTTTTCATCTTTATGTCCATTGTTGCCCCAACCATTGATCATTTCATCTGGGCTAACTTCCTGTCCATGCTCACCCACATCATTACCCATTTGAATATTGCTCCCCCTAGGCCCAAGTGCACTAGCTCGTATTGGTGCTCGGTTCATCATCTCAGCACGAGCTTGTGATTCAGCGCGGGCTTGTTCTGCATGAACAAGAGCCGCCATTTGCAAATTAGGATCATGAATCTCTCGGCCCATTTTTTGTCTCGCGTCCATCTCTGTCTTCAATTCAAGTAGAGTTCTCCTCTCTTCTTGCAACAGTAACTGCTCTATCATGAGCTTCTCCTCTGTCCGGAATTCTCCAAGATCTCTCTTGCGGGAAATTATATTAAACGCTAGGACTTGTTTCTCAAATGTCGCGGTAAACTCTGCAACTTTGGCAGCGATGTTGTGATCCCACTGCTGTGAGCGAGAAAGCATTTGGCCTGTAGTGTCTGAATCAAGGATCTTATCATCCTCCTCTGCTTCATAGTCCGCCACCACATGGTAAGGCAGAAGCCTAAATAAAATCCACGACACAGAGAAAAATTCTGATGTCAATACCAGAGGAAAGATGCTTTTTATATTAATAACTTTTTTGATAGGCGAACACAGACTATTTCCAGTAAACTGTGCTAATTTTACATGATCAGGAATTTGGCAATCAGTGAAGCTGGATATAGATAGCCTGATTTTCATAAACCTGTCCAATTTGATGGTCCGCAATGAAGAACAGGAAATTATGTTCAGATGCTCCTTTTCAAGACACAGCCATCTCTCATGAAACAAAATATTGGAGTTCCTTTTCCAAGAAATCACTCCTCATAATTGAGCTAGAAATACTAGACTTTGTAATACAAAAGATCGCGTTGGTGAATTTTGATTCCATGGTTAAGTGCATAGTTAGCATAAAGTCGTTGAAGGGTTTAAGTAGTCATTGGGAGCAAAAGCTGTGGATGACATGCATGAGGAAAACAATTCTATGATGAACTTAATATTAAAAAGAAGAAGAAAACGATAAAACACCTGGTTCACATAAATAAACTTTAGACATCGTTCTGTCAAATAAAAGAGTCCCCTGGAAGAAGGAGATAAAAAAAGTGAAGGTAGAGGATGGAAGGAGGGAATAACAAAAAGATGAGTAGGACTTCTGCTTCTCTATTGCATTTAGATCAAGTAGGAAGAGAAGGACAGCCGAGGATGTTTGATCACCTTTTTCAAAATTAAAACACAAGTTGTCAAGCAATTTGCATACTTTTAAGAAGCACTAATATATTTGCCACGCGATACTTTTCTCTGAATACTTTGATCTTATAACAATGGTTCTGTCAGTTGAAAGTCATAATAGATTGTAGGTTGCTGAGCATAAAAAGCTGCTGAATCCAGTAGATAAAAGGTAACAATATTGTTTATATTTTTTCTTCTTTTTCTTTTACCAGTCAAAATGATGAAAGCTGTTAAGACTCAAGTATTTTTCCATGTCTGCTCTAAAAGTCAGAGATTATTTATTAACTGTTTATATTTGATCATTTGGACTGACCAAGATAAAAAGGAAAAAGCAGTAACATGCTAAAAAAATTCTCTTATTCCCAGTAAAGCTTGAGGCTACTTTAAATACGTGCACAGAAGTTGTATATCATACAGTTATCGATATTTACCAAGAAGAGTTCAGTGATGCTGCTGCTACATTATGTTTATTTAGAAGTCTTTTAGGGGCTCAGCATGCACAGCTAGCTGACTGTAGCGCAGTGAGCATACTAGTTGCAGAAAGACATGAGGAGAAAAAAGACTTTTGCTACGTTCATCGATATAATTATGCTACATACCATTTACCATGTCATTGCCATCTATTCCTAGACATGACAAAAGCATTCCCTCTCTGGCTCTCCATAACTGGAGACTTATCATATCAAAAGGGACTCCTCGCAAAGCTGGGAAGCACAACTTCCATTTTCAATGCACCGTCACAAAATAAACCAATCCTAACTCCTTAACTCTGCACCACCCAAACAATTCCCCTCCCATATAATACCCCAGCAACTCAACCTGCTAAATCCTCCATATGTGAACTATATGTGCACAAGTCGGATAGCTATCAGTTTTGCGTGGTTGCATTTTCTCTAAACTTATTTCTTGACATTTCTAAGCATGAGGATGAATTTGGAGGCCTTTAGTTCCCATGAATTAGCTCAAATTACAGCAGTTGTGCAAAATAGACGTTTTGAATAACAAAGAAAATTAAGAAATTAGAAAAGCATAAAAGAGGTTTAAAAAAACAGAAAAAACCACGCTTTATGAAAATTAATTGTAAAAGAGACCACAAGAAATTACCTTTCGCAAGCGTCTTCAAGAGAAGTGAACGGACGTTTAAAGTCAGGATGGCAGACTCGCCAAGCGTCCTGGTAAGCCATCTGGAGCTCCACCCGATTCGATTCGGGGGCAACCCGGGTCGCCATCTTTTGCTGCTGCTGCTGCTGTTGCAGCTGTTGGGCCGAGTTCGGGCCAACGCTAGGGTTTTGTTGATTGGGGATCTGGCTCGAAGGGTTATTGCTAGAGCTAGGGTTAGGATTAGGATTAGGGTTTTGGGATTGGGATTGGAGGGGGTTAATGAGGGGACGGTGAAGGAGCTGCTGAGGACGGAGATGAACGTCGATGTTAGAAGGGAAACGAGCCATGGCTTCCTGTTGTTGTTGCTGCTTCTGACGTTGTTGTTGCATCTGCTGCAATAGCAGTAGCTGCTGATGTTGTTGTTGTTGTTGCTGCTGTTGCTGTTGCATCATTAGCTGCTGTTGAGCCAACGCTTTCGCCTCTTCCATTTTCTCCGCGCACAAAATTATCACTCAGATCAAACAAACCCTATTCTTCTTCTTGCATAATGTTGAATGAATTCTTCATCAATGGCGCTGATTAATAGCAGGAGGAAGATTCAATTTCAATTGCTAAAAACAGTGTGTTAACAGTTCAGCTAATTCTGCTTTTGGCTTTTCTTAGGTGGAGTAAATATCCTGAGTACTTTAATAGGTTAATTATCATTTATTTTATATTTTTAATAAATGTTTAGTAATTAAGTTAGGTACATTCAATTATATTTTATTGATCTGTAAATATTTTCTATACTAAGAGCCCGTTTGCACATACAAAATTTTTACTCTTCTCCAAAAAATTTTTTGGAAATAATGTTTGATTATCAAATTCAACACTTTTTTTCCAATTTTACGTGAAAATGCATTTTCACTAATTTTTAATTTTACAAATTTACCCTATACTTTTAAATTTTAAATTATTAACCTATAACTACCCACAGAAGCATAAAACGCGTAGATCTTCTAAAATTCTTGATGATGCAAGCAGCCAATTAATCCATCTTTTATTTTTATTTTATCTTTTAAAATAAGTAGGTTTTATTGAATTCTTGATATACCCCAATATTAAAGAAAAACTTGTTCATATTCATGTTGTTTTTGGCTTAAATTCCTTCTCTGTGTATTAGTAGAATTAGAAAATGTGATATTGATTTTGCATCTTTTATGTTGAGCAATAGCATTTTGATTATTTATTTCAAGTAGGATAATCAAATTGTGGTGGTTTTGATATATTTGACAAGTTGTGGGGTATAAATCATATTCCATGATTTTGATATATTCGACCTCGCTTTGAGATAGTTTCGAGGTGGAATATTAAGAGCAGTAAATGATAAAGCAATTCTGATGAACAATAAAAGAAATAGCAAGAGAGTAACGAATGTGTGTATTTTTATCAGTGAATAATGGTGATTACACGTGAATGAGATTCCTCTTTATATAATAGAGGAACCCTAAATAAGGTACACTTCTAATTACAGAATTAAATCCGATGATTGGTACCAATAACTGCTCTTGATTTGGTTTGTTCCGGGATTTCCGACGTGATCTTCGACCAGTTACAGATATCTCGCCATTCCGTTATTATTCTCCACTCGAAGTCGGTCATGCTTGGTCTCGATTGTTGCAGGCCTCGATCTCAATGGGCACTTCGATCTCTAGGCTTGATGCCTCATCTTCGAGCTCGGGTCCGACTCATTACGAAGCTACCCCCGATCTCCCTTGCCTCGATTAAGCACTAAAATCGGGTAGGCCCGATTTTGACCGTATACAAATAGTCCCCTCATTTTTTGGAGTTTAACGAGAAGAAACGAACCGAGACTTCGATTTAATACCTCGATCAATTATGATGTCACCCTCGTGACGTAAGCGACTCAAGCATCGCGTCTGCACAATTCTCAAGATCATTAATTAGTGCTAGTTAATGGTCGGCCATCAGTGTATTCAAACCGCCATAGGATATTATAAATAGACCATCTTCATAATCTCCACAAACTTTACGTCCAAAACTTCCCCTAATCTTCAAAACTCTTTTACTCCCTTCAAGCTTATTAATTCTACCGGTTCTTCAAATCCTGTTTGCCAATCTTTTCTTAAAACAATAAGTTTTTCCTTCTTCTATCTTTGACCTCATATAACAATGGCGAAAACATCAAAAACTGTTCCTCAAAAGGAAAAAAGCCTCCTCATCAGGGCCTGCCGGTGACAAACCGCCAGTGGAGCCACGCATCGAAGAGTGCGTTCCCGGGCCATGTGAAATCACTTCCGGTTTTAAAGTTGAAAAATCCTCTTTAGTTCCTGGACGATGCAAACACATGTCGAGATACATATGCTCGATAACTGAAGGCGATCTCGAGCAGGTGAAAAACGATTGCCACTGGGAAAATAAAGAGGTTGTAATTCCTATCCCCGGGGAGGATACTACCACTCATGAGAAAGGGTTTTTAGTGTTTATACTTACCCTTTCACGCTGGGTCCTCCTGTTATAATCGACTTCTTCCGCCAATACCACATAACCCTCGGCCAAATTCATCCCTCCTTTTGGCGCATCGTTATTTTGCTCCGATTTTTCGTGAGCAAGGTCGAGGGGATGTCTTTAACCCTCGATCATCTCATTAATTAGGCTATACAACCCCCGTCTCTATCGAGGCGGATTAATAAGGCTTGATGGATGGGCCGGTTTGTCAAAGTCAGGACTTCTGACTTAATCCCTACCGAGAAGATGCCATTATCCGAAGAATGGAACATGAAGCGTAAGTACAAACCCACCAATAACTTCTGTTGATTGTTTTGCTTCCTTTACCTTTTCTCATCTACATTCTTCCTTATTCAACGGTCTCTTGGTTTCTCGGTGCGATCCCGAACCTTGCAGGTTGGGTTCAGAAACTAGCCTCGACTTCTTCGTATGTTGAGCGCTTGTGGCGCGATTTAGCCGAGGGCCGATGGGAGGCCAAAAATCACGGTAAGTTTCTCTGTCTGTGTTTGATGACTTCTTGTGAAATGCTTTATTTTTACTTGATTTCCTCCCATACAGGTCTTGGAGACAAAGCCTTCATGAGGCCGCCTCCACCAGGGGTAGAGGAGGTACCGAAACCAACCAAGGATAAGAAGAGGAGAAGGGCCTCGCCTTCTGATACTCCAAAGCCTAAGAAGAGCAAGGCTCGAAAGTCAAAGAATGATTCCGCCGCTCTGCCTACTGACATATCCCAAAAACTACGAGATGAAGAAGATGAGGGAGAAGATGCCAACTATGTGTTGGTGGATCGAAAGAGGGGAAGCGTCGAAGCTTCAAAAATAGCTGAGCTAGCGGTGGTCGAGGATGCTCATCTTCAAGCCGAGGAGATCCCGATAGATGGTCCGAGCAAAGTCCCCAAGTCATCGGATGCTGATGATGTCTCCCCCCGTGATGAACAATCAGCGGGCGTGCCTGAAGGGTCTGATTTCGAGGCCCTTCGAAAAGGAGAGAGTGCCCCAAGTGACTTACTTAGGGCGATCAATATTGATGATTCGCTGCCCGACCCCACATTTTCTGAAGGGCAATTTCAGGAGGCTCAGTCTATGGAGACCCCCGATGTGGGAACGACCCATGAAGGGGATGCCATATTATGTGGCTGTTTCACGGGGGTCGATGACGTTTTTACCTGGATGCAACGATCATTTTTGATGAGGCTCAACGCCTCCTGAACCAAGTAAATTTCAACCCCGTTATTATGTTGCGTTTGCTTTTATTTCTTTTTGTCTGATTTCCTTCCTTTTTGCATAGGCTGTGGCGCTCCATCGAGAAGCGTTTTACAAATCCCGAGCTGAGATGAATCGGTGTGAGGCTTATCTCAAAAAGCTCATGGAGGAGAGAGACACCCTCAAACTCTTCTATGTGCAAAAAGAATAGGAGATCTTGGATCTTCGAGCCGAGTTGGCAAGAGCTCATAAAGAGCAGACCGATCTCATTGAACATGTAACGTATATTTTTGGGGAGCATGACATATTAATTTGATATTGGATACTAACACTTATATCCTGCAGGTTCAACAGAAGGCCGAAAAGATTGAACAACTTTGCAAGGAGGCTGAGGTGAAAGAGGCAGACACTTTGGGGTGGAAGCAACACATGGATCATCTCGCCTCGGAGAAAGATACAGCTCGAGCCCAGCTGTGTTCGGTTGAGCGTCAACTCCAAAGCGTAAAGGAGGATAGCTTGGCCCGAGCCAAGAAAATTGAAATCGGTTGGCTGCTAAGCTTGCAAAGGCCACATCCGAGGTGGAGGTGGTCGTGGCCGCCTACCGAGATGATGCTGAAGCCGCTGACGCTCGGGGAAAGGAAATTTTCGATGCTTCTTAGGTTTGATTATCCTTCGTTGCCGAGCATACTAATCACCAGTCTCGGAGAGAGACTCTCGAAGAGATTCATGCTCGTGGATTTAACCTCACGTCCGACATCAAGAATGCGAATGTGCTGGAGGACGAGGTCAAACCTTTACTTTCTGATGATGATGATTTCGCGAGTGGAACCGAGAGTGGAGGAGATGAAGATGAAGCTCCCGGGGAGGGTGAAGAATGAATCTCCCGAGGAGCATTAGGCGTTTAGAATTTATTTTTTCCTTTTCTGGATTTTTG
This sequence comes from Nicotiana undulata, assembly GCA_005239495.1. Taxonomy (NCBI): domain Eukaryota; kingdom Viridiplantae; phylum Streptophyta; class Magnoliopsida; order Solanales; family Solanaceae; genus Nicotiana; species Nicotiana undulata. The sequence goes on from ML280585.1 coordinate 33,027, forward strand.
TGTAGGACCCTGAGTGGTCTTTGTAAATACTTCTGCATATATGAAAGATCCTTTTTCTTTCCGGTTTGTCTCTAACTTCTGTTTTGGTTTCGCCTAATGAAAATTCTGATATACTTTAAGTCTTGTGAGAAATTTGACTCGCTTCGTTGCTTTGTGAAAATTTTGTTGAAAACGGATTGCTATAGCCTCTATAATCGAGTGAGTACTTGCTCGAACATATAGCAGAAAAACCCTTAGGTTTTTTGGTTAAGCGAGGGTGGTTCCCCGAGCTCAACAATATGTTCGAGATTTAGGTTTTGGGTGGCTTGATCGAAGTCGCAACAACACTATTTTTAAAATTGAGTTTGAGTAAGGTTCGAACTTATAACAACATACCTTTAATGTTTGTATCGAGTAATGATGAATCCTCGAGCCGTAGTCGAGTGAGTTTTTATTCGAGCTTGAAATAGTGGAGTCTTTAGGTTCGAATTGAGTGAGAACACGATCTTGAACTCTAAGTGTATTGGCCCTTAGGCTCTTTAAATTGGGCTGATATGGCCTCTAATGGATGGCTATTTTTTCCCTTTCGGCTTAAAGACTTGGTAATTTTTTTATATGCTTTAGCATGTATATTTACCCATTGGGTTTTTTGAGGGTTCAATGTTAATCGAAATCCCTTTGCTTTTTGTGCCTTAGCATGTTTGTGTTAGGATAATCTGATACCTCTTAAGGTTTTTCGAGGGCTGATTTATTGAAGCCCTTTTGATTATTTTGCCGGGGGTAGCCTTTTTAAATCGGTTTTCAAAGAATTCGAAGACCTGTTTTCATGGAGGGATTTAGACGTCTCCGAGCCGCGTTAGTTTGGTCGTATCCTTTGGGTATGCCTTTTGGTCTTATTTACCGATACCACTTAGAATTTGTTCAAAACGTTAGTCCTCGAGAACGATGGCCTTGGCCTATAAATCGAGGGGTGCCTCTTTGAGGTCTTATAGATTCGAGTTTAGATAACTTGAACATGTTAATTGTCGACGGCATTCCCCGAGTGTTCGAGGTGTATTTGTACTTGGCCCTTGAGACATTTACCGTTTGAGGTGTAAAAGTAGTTGGCCCTTGATCCATCTTTCATAAAAATCATAAGCATGGAGATCGCATAGTAGAAAATATTCTTTGAGGCACAAGATATTTGATAAGGAAAGAATGCTTCTTTGAATAATTTATACATGCGTACATGTTTTTCCATTGGGGATCGACTAGTCTATATGGACACGGTTCATTCGACAGTTTGGCCCATTACAAAATTTTCCTATCGAAACCTTGTTGACACGAAGCGTCTTCTTTAAAAACATAACATTCGAGGGTGATGCCCCCAGTATCTGAGGTTGATTGTAAATAAGAATCGGATACTGTTGAATTGTCCCCAGGCAACACATATAATTAGTGCCTCGTTAAAAATCTCGTCGGAAAACCCATTTGGGACAAAAACCGATCTAAGGGAAAAAGAGTGCAACGCGTGCTTTAAAACCCGAGGTCTCTATGTCTTTGATCGAACACCTGCAATAAGTTAGCATCGAATATAAATAAAAAAGGGAGAGAGTCATATATTAGCAATAATATCGTTTGAGAAGTGATATGTTCTAATTATTTTGTAGTTGTTCGCCGTTCATTGTGCCAAGCTTATTAGATCCCATTCCAACGATACCGAGGACTTGATAGGGTCCTTCCCAATTTGGGTCGAGTTTCTCTTCAGTAGGATATCGAGTGTTTATGTTGACCCTCCTTAGGACTAAGTCCCCGGTTCTGAAGTGGCGAAGGTTTGTTCTTCTATTACAGTATCTATCGATTCGTTGTTTTTGTGCAGCCAACGAGTGCGACTTCTCATTTTTCATCCAATAGTTCGAGGCTAGTGTTCATAGCCTCATGGTCTGATTCTTCTGCTGTATGTAGAAATCTGGTGCTGGGTTCCCCGACTTCGACTGGAATCAAGGCTTCAGAGCCATATACTAAGGAGAATGGGGTTGCCCCCGTACTGGACTTCGATGTTGTTCGATATGCCCAAAGGACTTCGAGCAGAATTTCTCTCCATTTCCCCTTAGCATCATTCAACCTTTTCTTTAGGTTTTGAATGATGGTCTTGTTCGTTAATTCGGCATGTGAGTTCCCACTAGGATGATACGGCGTCTATAATATCCTTTTTATTTTATGATCTTCGAAACTTCGTTATTTTGTTGTCGATGAATTGTTTTCCATTGTCGCACACTATCTCGGCAGGTATCCTGAATCGGCATACGATGTGATCCCAGATGAAGTCTGTAACTTCTTTCTTGAAAGCCTGTGCTTCAACCCACTTAGAGAAATAGTCAGTCATAAATAAAATGAACTTAGCTTTACCTGGGGCCGATGCTAGAGTGCCGACGTATCCATCCCCCATTTCATGAATGGCCATGGAGATAGGATCGAATGAAGTTGTTCTCCGGGCTAGTGGATCATCGGTGCATACCTTTGGCATTTTTCACATTTTCGAACAAACTCCTTAGTGTCTTTTTCCATATTATCCCAATAGTATCCTGCTCTGATGATTTTGTGAATCAGTGATTCGGCACCGGAGTGGTTCCCACAAGTACCTTCATGGTCTTCTCGTAGAACATAATCGGTGTCACCTGGTCCCAAACACACTGCTAATGGTCCGTCGAACGTCCTTCTGTATAATGTTCCGTCTTCAGCCAATGTGAATCGAGCAGATTTGGTTCGTAGGGCCTTGTTTAGGGTCCGATGAAGCTTTTCGTTTTTTAAGTATTCAATGTATTTATTCCTCCAATCCCAGGTTAAGCTTGTAGAGTTTATCTCGGCGTGACCTTCTTCAATCACAAATCTTGAGAGTTGAAAGACAGACCCCGAGCTAATTTCGTCCTTCTCGACTGATGATCCCAAATTTGCAAGCGCATTGGCTTCACTATTTTGTTCTCGAGGTACGTGCTGCAAGGTCCATTCTTTAAAACGGCGCAAAGCCACCTGCAGCTTGTCCAAATACCTTTGCATTCTATCCTCTCAAACCTCAAAGGTTTTGTTTACTTGGTTCACCACATGAAAAGAGTTGCACTTGGCTTCAATGACTTCCGCTCCCAAGCTTTTAGCTAGTTCGAGACCTGCAATCATGGCCTCGTACTCGGCCTCATTGTTAGTCAACTTAGAAGTTTTGATGGATTGTCTAATAGTGTTGCCCGTGGGAGGCTTCAAAATGATGCCTAGCCCGGACCCCTTCACATTCGAAGCGCCGTCTGTAAAAAGGGTCACACCCTCAATGATGTACCCGATTTAATAATAGTTCCTTTTCGAATTCAGGTACGAGAGTTAGCGTGAAATCGGCCACGAAGTCTGCTGAAATTTGAGACTTGATGGCCGTTCGGAGTTGATACTCGATATCGTACCCACTGAGTGTGACGGCCCATTTGGCCAATCGGCCCGATAGTTCGGGCTTATGAAAAACATTACGAAGCGGATAAGTGGTTAATAAACATATGGGGTGGCATTGAAAATACGATTTTAGCTTCATAGAGGCGCTTATTAGTGCAAATGCCAATTTATCTAAGTGAGGATATCTAGTTTCTACTTCTCCTAGGGTTTGACTTACATAATAAACACGAAATTTCGTACCTTGCTCTTCTCGAACCAGGACACCACTTACCGCGATTTCTGAGACTGCCAAGTACAAGTAGAGTTTTTCATCTGCCCTTGGGGTATGGAGTAATGGTGGGCTCGAGAGGTATCGCTTCAATTCCTCTAATGCATGTTGGCATTCCGGGGTCCATGCGAAATAGTTCTTTTTTTGAGTAGAGAGAAGAATCTGTGGCTCCGATCTGACGATTGCAAGATGAATCAGCCTAAGGCAGCTATCCGCCCTGTCAGCCTTTGTACGAATTTTACGCTGTCCACGACGGTGATGTCTTCGATGGCCTTGATTTTATCGGGGTTGATCTCGATTCCCCGATTCGACACTATGAAGCCAAGGAACTTGCCCGAACCGATCCTGAAAGCACATTTCTTAGGGTTGAGCTTCATGTTGTATTTCCTTAGTATCTTGAATGATTCTTGCAAACGTGCCAAATGGTCCTCTACGCGCAAGGATTTAACTAGCATGTCATCAATATATACCTTTATTGACTTACCTATTTGTTCTTCGAACAATTTATTTACTAGGCGTTGGTAGGTAGCTCCTGCATTTTTTAGCCCGAAGGGCATTACATTATAAGGGTGATAAATGAAGTCTTTTCTTGGTCTTCTGGGTTCATTTGAATTTGATTGTACCCGGAATATGCATCAAGAAAACTAAGGATCTCGTGGCCGGCCGTGGCATCGATCATTCGATTGATGTTGGCCAATGGAAAAGAATCTTTGGGAAATGCCTTGTTTAAATCCTTATAATCTACACACATCCTAAGTTTGTTCCCGTTTTTAGGAGCTACGTCTACATTGGCTAACCATTCGGGATACTTTACCTCCCGGATAGACCCTATTTTGAGAAGTTTAGTTACCTTGTCCTTTATGAATGCGTACTTTACCTCGGGCTAGGGCCTTCTCTTTTGTTTCACCGGTCTGAACTTTGGGTCCAGACTTAGTCGATGTGTTGTTATCTCCTGTGGGATCCCTGTCATGTCTAAGTGGGACCAAGCGAAACAATTTATGTTATCAATAAGAAATTGAATAAGCTTTTTTCTGAGTTCGGGGATTAACCCCAATCCCAGGTATAACTTTCGCTCGAGCAGGTACTCGATCAATATAACCTATTCCATCTCTTTGACCGTCGATTTTGTAGCGTCGGAATCTTTGGGAACAACAAAAGTTCGAGGAATCAAAAAATCTTCCTCTTCTTCTTCCATTTGTGCTTCTCCGATTTGTTCGAGGCTGGCTACGATGATTGCTATTTGGCTTCCTGTTTACCTTTGATGCTCAATCCTTCTGATGTCGATAGTGCTGATATCGATATTACCTCATCGACCGCAAAAATTTCTTTTGCAGCATGCTTCTCCCAGTACACTATTTTTACCCCGTCCGACGTCGGGAATTTCATCATTTGGCGGAGAGTCGAAGGGATTGCCCTCATGTTGTGGATCCAAGGACTTCCGAGTAAGGCGTTGTATCTCATGTCACCCTAGATTACGTGGAACTCGGTGTCTTGAATGGTTCCATCCACGTTCACCGGTAGCTCTCCTTTAGTTGTTTCACTGGCCATATTGAAGCCGTTTAAGACCCGAGCTGCGGGCACGATTTGATCTTGCAGGCCGAGCTTCTCCACGACCCTTGATCGGATGATATTTTCCGAGCTACTTGGATCCACTAAAACACGCTTAACTTGAACTTTATTTAATAAGATAGAAATTACTAGAGCGTCGTTGTGGGGCTGAGAAAATCCTTCTGCTTCTTCGTCGTTGAATGACGGTGCCTTCAGGCACATAATCTCGGATTCATTTTTACCTATTGATTGAGTGCGTTTGAATATGGGTCCCTGCGGAATGTCGACCCCACCGACGATCATATGAATGACATGTTGCGACTCCTCCTGTTCATTTTTTCTATTGGCGTCTCTTTCTCTTAAATGATTCTTGGCTCGATCACTTAGGAACTCTCGAATCCATCCCTTTCAACATTGGCGGTGCCCCCGGTATCTGATCAACTCAGGAGTTGTATGGTTCTATTTTTTATCATTAGCTTCGATCTTCTTCTCTCCTGACTCAATTCTTTTGGTGAGCTCCTCGAGCATTTTCATTATTGCAGGATCGATCCCCAATTCGTTACCATTCGACCTCTCTAGCACTGGCTCGACCCCACTCGAAGCTCTATGTTGATTTTGTAGCTGAGCGATAGCGGCTTGCTGAGCATGTGGCATCTCGAATATCACTTGGGGGCTGACTCCTCCGTCTCCTCTGCCATGTGTACCTTGTCCACCAGATCAGCTTTCTCTGCGTACACTCCCTTTGAGGTTTGCGCCTAGGTCCGCATTTAAAGCAACGTGTGAACTGACATCGATTGTGTTGGAAACCGGTGCTCCTCGGAGATTAGCCTGTGTCACCTCGACTCCTGGAGCAATCACATTATCGTTTTCCCCGTGAAATCCGAGGCCACTGTCAGCATGTGTGGGTGCATTTTGTGAGTTTGACATGTTTTAACCTGAAAGAAAAGATACTTGACAAGAATAAGCGTAAAATAGTTATCAGAATCAACACTGAACAATCACTATTATCCTTAGCCCCACGGTGGACGCCATTTACCCTCAGATTCTATAACAATTAAACTTATATTGTGGTTTTAAGGATATGTGATTTGATCCAATACCAATTGATAAGCAAGGAATTAAACAAATGGATTTAGACAATAAAATAAATCAAACCAGTATGTAAGCAAAGCCTCGACCTCGATTTGAGACAATCTCGAGGTGGAATAGTAAGAGCAGTAAATGATAAAGCAATTCTGATGAACAATAAAAGAAATAGCAAGAGAATGTATGTATCTTTATCAGTGAATAATGATGATTACAAATGAATGAGATTCCTCTTTTATACTAGAGGAACCCTAAATAAGGTACACTTTTAATTACGAAAGTAAATCCCATGATCGGTACCAATAACCACTCTTGATTTGGGCTGTTCCAGGATTTTCGCCGTGATCTTCGACCGGTTACAGATATCTCGCCATTCCGTTATTATGCTCCACTCGAAGTCGGTCATGCTTGGTCTCGATTGTTGCTGGTCTCGATCTCAACGGACACTTCGATCTCTAGGCTTGATGCCTCATCTTCGAGCTCAGGTCTGATTCATTACGAGGCTACCCCCGATGCAACTCCCTTGCCTCGATTAAGCAGTAAAATCGGGTAGGCCCGACTTTGACCGTATACAAGCATTTTCACTTTTTTCACTATTTTTTGGAATTTTACAATATTGTTTTTGATTTTTGAATTTCTCACCGGTATCCAGTACCCACATTGGGGTCCGACTAATTCTTACGTCCAAACGCCTTCACTTGTCAGTTTATATTTTTCTCTTCTTCTTATCAATAGCCAATTATCAACTGAAAGAAAGATCCATTAAAAACATTATTTTCATTGGGCATTCTTCTCATTTTTTTGCAACAAATTATCTAAGTGTAAAATTATTACTACTAGATAATATTCTTCAATGCAATGAATTAATGAATTTCTATGGAGTATAATATCATCAACATGTATCATCCATTAAAGTAATATCACCACTCCATCAAATATGAAGAATTTGCACAATCAGATAAAAAAAAGTAAATATTTAGGTAAAAAGATCTTGACTGATTGACTTTTTAAGAGAGAGGCCTATATTAAATTAGACAAATGACGGTAAAGTCTAAAAGAAAGAATCCGGGTTTTAACTTTTGTTGTTAGTGGTCATCTTTTTTTTCTTTCAATTATTTCCACGGATTGGGTCTTAGCCTCGAAAAACATGAGGATTTCTCTATAAAAGTAGTAGCTTAAAACTAAACTTTAGTAAGAGGTTTGAGTTTATAAAATAGAATATTTATATGTTTTTTATTTATAACAGTAATAATTCAATCATCTTGCATTAGCTTTCCAACAGGGGCTGCAAATTTCCACTGGAGATTGAATCTCATTCCTCAGACATTATTCACCTGCTTGAGTAAGACCGCCCTTTTTATACTTATGTAATGACAAAGGTACTTATTGTAGAGTTGGAAAATCCCTATATATATATATATATATATATATATATCCTCATCATCATCATACTATATTATCATACTATATTATATGTAGGAAGTTACAGTTAGAAGTTGAATTACCAAAATATCCATCAAAAGCTGAAAAACCATTTTACCATTATTCATATTGTGTTGATAAAAACGAGCTTCACACATGTAACAATTATGATGACTCAACAATCTATGTGGAGCAATGAAATCATGACAACTGGACAGGACTCTACGAGGAGGTACGAGATAAAGAGGAACGGAACAATATACCCACGGGGGTAATCAGATACGAGAATCTCAACCTAATCGAGAAGATGAAGAGACACAGTCAAAATGAATCAAGGCAAGATACATGGCAGATTCGGGATCTTCAATTAATGATCCAAACGTTACACAATCTTCACGCAACAATTACGATTAACCATTGTAACGTTACATTAATACCATTATTAGTCATTAATGCTCGATCACTGAAAAGAGTAGATGTTATGTTAAGAAATTTCCTATAAAAGGGAGTAAAATATAACTTGTAAGGACACGTTCAAACTGCTATTGCAATATACTTACTTTTTACGCATCTTATTGCTTTCTATTTACGAATTTACTTACAATTATTAGTATATTCCTTGGTTATCAGAAACCCGTGTTCTTCTAAAAATAGCTTTGGGAAAGAATCTAATTCTTTGGTTAAACAAATTGGTTCCGTTACCGGAAATCTGATAATATCTGTTTTTTCTCGAATAACATTCTGTGAAGTATGTCGAACGCTAACGACAACAACCAACAAAGGGTTGGAACCCCAGTTCCATCACCCTAAGGATCCCCGCGAGGATCAAGGGAACGTTCCCCAGAAAGATCTGCGACTCAAAACAATAATCTCAATGGAAATGAACAAGTAGAAGAACATGATACTGTGAAACAAATGGTTGGTGAGTATGTGACTCAAGCCTTACAAGCTTTCATGAGGGGACTACCAGCTGCATCACCTATGCCTCATCTTAACAACACTATAACTGTGGAAAATCCACAATCCGGATTAGCAAACTCTGGAAGTGGAGGCACTCCAAATGAGTCCCTCGAAGCAAGACCGGGTATGTCCAATAATCCAGAATTATAATTTTTATTACAAACCCTGCAGAAACAGGTGAAGGAACAAAATGATCGAATCGAGCAAATTCCTGGAGTACCACCTATCATCAAAGGCATTGATGTTGATAGATATTCTCAACAACCCTTGAAGCCAAGTGCATCACCCTTTCCTATTCCTAAGAAATTCAAAATGCCTGATATTCCCAAGTACGACGAGACAACAAACTCACGTGATCATGTAACTGCTTTTACCACCAGAGTAAAAGGCAACGACCTGACTAAACAAGAAATTGAGTCAGTACTAGTCAAGAAGTTCGGAGAGACACTCACCAAAGGAGCACTAACATGGTATTCTCTTCTACCTGAAAATTCTATTGACTCTTTTGCTGAGTTTGCAGATTCTTTTATAAAGCGCATTCCGGTGCGCAAAAAGTCGAAAAAAAGAATGGAAAGGCATATTCAAATAAAACAAGGAGACACGGAGTTGTTTCGTGAATTTGTAGACAAGTTTCAACGAGAAAGAATGTTGCTGCCAAGGGTACCTGACAATTGGCAGCCATGGCATTTGCAAGCAATTTAAACGACAAAAGCTCAGAAGCCACGCGAAGACTCAAGGAAAGCTTGAGAGAATTCCCATCCACGACGTGGAACGATATCTATAACAGGTACAACACTAATCTACGAATAGAAGAAGACACCATTGCTCAGTCAAAAGCTGAAGATCGAACCAGTTCTAGATGCTCCGAACCAGAAAGGAGAATAGGTAAGAACATGTACGACCCTTATATGGGACCTTCGGGACGAGAACGTCGTCCTAGGTTTGAAAACACCCGGTCAGAATATAGACCATCAAATAGAGATACGAGCTCATCCTCATCAAGATCTAGAAAGGATCGGGATGAACGAAATAGAGGTAATACAAGAATCGGAGACTACAACTTCAATGTAAGTACTTTTGAATTAATTACAGTACTGAGAAATATGGGTGATAAGGTTCGATGGCCCAAAGAAATGAAGTCGAACCCAAATAAAAGGAATCCAGACTTCTAGTGTGAATTCCATAACGATCATGGGCATAGAACATCAGATTGCAGATTATTGCAAGGTGATGTAGAACAATTATTAAGACAAGGCTATCTAACAGAACTATTTAGTGAAAAAGGTAAACATGCATATATGAAGAACAGGCAGGAGCCTCCAAAACTACCATCTCCAAAGCGAACAGTGAACGTGATACATGGAGGAGAGGAGGTGAATGGAGTAATCTGCAAGAGAAAAACAAAGTTCATAATTACACCCCGGAAGCGGACTCGTGAAGACGTGGAAGCAGACAATATATCATTCGACGATGCAGATATCACCGGATTAATGCTTCCACACAACGACGCACTGGTAATATCCTACTTATACATGACACTAACGTAAAAAGAGTGTTGATCGATCCAGGTAGCTCAGTCAACATCATTTTATCGAAAGTGTGGAAGAAATGCTAATGGAGGATTAAGTAATCCCAAAAGCACGAGCCTTATCTGGGTTTGACAACTCTACGGTCATAACAAAAGGGGAAATTGAGCTTAGCACCTATGCAGGAGGAGTAATCAAAAATACTAGATTCCAAGTCATTGATACTGATATGGCCTACAACGTAATCATAGGGAGACCATGGATCCATGACATGAAAGCAATACCATCTACCTTACATTAGGTAATTAAATTCCCTTCCAAATGGGGAAGTACACGAAGGACACTGCGGAAACCATGCAGGAGCAAGATCCTTAGTAAAAACCCTAGTCAGAGCAGGGTACTATTGGCCCAAAATGGAAGAAGAGGTTGAAAATTTCGTAGCTAAATGCGACAAATGCCAACGGTATGCTAACAACATGCATCGACCAGCAGAGTTACTTCACCCAGTGATATCACCATGGCCATTCATTAAATGGGCCACGGACATAGTAATACCCCTTCCCCCAGCTAAAGGAAAGGTACGGTTCTTACTCGTATTAACTGATTATTTCACAAAGTGGGTGGAGGCAGACATTTTTAAACAGGTGCGAGAAAAAGAAGTGAAAAACTTCATATGGCGACACATAATATGCCGCTTTGGAATACCGAAGGAGATCGTATGTGACAATGGCCCACAATTCATAGGCTCACAAATCACAAAATTCTTCGAAAGTTGGCAAATCAAACGAATCACTTCATCACCATATCATCCCGTGGCTAATGGGAAAACCGAGTCAACAAACAAAGTCATCGTCAACAACCTAAAGAAATAGTTTGAAAAAGCCAAGGGAAACTAGTGTATTGGTAAAAAAGAGCTTCACACGTGTAATAATCATGATGACTCAGCAATCTATGTGGAAAAATGAGAACATGACAACTGGATGAGACTTTATGAAGAGGTACGAAACAAAGAGGCACGAAACAACATATCCATGGGGTAACCAGATACGGGAATCTCAACCTAATCGAGAAGATGAAGAGACACGATCAAAATGAATCAGGGCAAGATACATGGAAAATTAGGAGATCTTCAATTAATTAGCCAAATATTACATAACCTTCACGCGACAGTTACGGTTAATCATTGTAACGTTACATTAATGCCATTGTAAGTCATTAATGCTCAATCACTGAAAAAGGTAGACGTTATATTAAGAAATTCCCTATATAAGGGAGTAAAATATAGCTTGTAAAGACACGTTCGAACCACTATTGAAATATACTTACCTTTTACGCATCTTACTGCTTTCTAATTACAAGTTTACTTGCAATTATTAGTATATCCTTTGGTTATCAGAAACCCGTGTTCTTCCTAAATTAGCTTTGGCAGAGAATCTAATTCTTTGGTTAAACAAATTGGTTCTGTTACCGGGAATCTGATAATCTCTGTTCTTTCTCAAATAACATTCTGTGAATTATGTCGAACGCCAACGACAAAAACCAACAAAGGGTTGGAACCCTAGTTCCATCGCCCTCAGGATCACCACGAGGATCAAGGGAACAATCCCAGAAAGATCTGCGACTCAAAACAATAATCTCAACGGAAATGAACAAACAGACAAGATATTGTAAAATAAATGGTTGGTGAGTATGTGACTCAATCCTTACAAGCTTTCATGAGGGGACTACCAACTGCATCACCAACACCTCCTCTTAACAACACTATAACTGTGGAAAACCCACAATACGGGTTAGCAAACCCTGGGAGTGGAGGCACTCCAAATGAGTCCCCCGAAGCAAGACCAGGTATGTCCAATAATCCAGAATTACAATCTTTATTACTAACTCTGCAGAAATAGGTAAAGGAACAAAACGATCGAATCGAGCAAATTCTTAGAGTACCACCTGTTATCAAAGGCATTGACGTTGATAGATATTCTCAACAACCTTGGAAGCCAAGTGCAACACCCTTGCATATTCATAAGAAATTCAAAATGCCTAATATTCCCAAGTATGACGGGACAACCAATCCACGTGATCATGTGACTGCTTTTACCACCGGAGTAAAAGGCAACGACCTAAATAAACAAGAAATTGAGTTAGTCCTAGTCAAGAAGTTCGGAGAAACACTCACCAAAGGCGCACTAACCTGGTAGTCTCTTTTACCTAAAAATTCTATTAACTCTTTTATTGAGCTTGCAGATTCTTTTATAAAAGCGCATTCCGGTGCGCAAAAAGTCGAAAAAAGAATGGAAGACATATTTAAAATAAAACAAGGAGACGCGGAGTTGCTTCGAGAATTTGTAGACAGTTTTCAACGGGAAAGAATGATGCAACCAAGGGTACCTGACAATTGGGCAGCCATGGCATTTACAAGCAATTTAAATGACAAAAGCTCAGAAGCCACACGAAGACTCAAGGAAAGCTCGAGAGAATTCCCAGCCACGACGTGGAACGATGTCTATAACAGGTACATCACTAAGCTACGAATAGAAGAAGATATTATTGCTCAGTCAAAAGTTGAAGATTGAACTAGTTCTAGACGCTCCGAACCAGAAAGAAGAACATGTAAGAACATGTACGACCCTTATATGGGACCTTCGGGATGAGAAAATCGTCCCATGTTGGAAAACACCCGGTCAGAATATAGACCATCAAATAGAGATACGAGCTAATCCTCATCAAGATCCTGAAAGGATCAGGATGAACGAAATAGAGGTAATACAAGAATTGGAGACTATAACTTCAATGTAAGTACTTCTGAATTAATTTGAGTACTGAGAAATATGGGTGATAATATTCGATGGCCCAAAGAAATGAGGTCAAACCCAAATAAAAGGAATCCAGACTTCTGGTGTGAATTCCATAACGATCATGGGCACAGAACATCAAAGTGCAGATTTTTGCAAGGTGAGGTAGAACAATTATTAAAAAAACAGGGCTATCTAACAGAATTGTTTAGTGAAAAGGGTAAATAGGCATATATGAAGAACATGCAAGATCCCCCAAAACCACCATCCCCAAAGCGAACAGTAAGCGTGTATGGAGGAGAGGAGGTGAACGGAGTCGTCTGCAAAAGAACAACGAAATTCACGATTACGCATGGGAAGCGGATTCGTGAAGACGTGGAAGCAGACAATATAACATTCGACGATGCAGATATCAACGGATTAATGCTTCCACACAACGACGCATTGGTAATATCCCTACTTATACATGACACTAATGTAAAAAGAGTGTTGATTGATCCAGGTAGCTCAGTCAACATCATTTTGTCGAGAGTTGTGGAAGAGTTGCTAATGGAGGATCAAGTAATCCCAAAAGAACGAGCCTTATCTGGGTTTGGAAATTCCACGGTCATAACAAAAGGGGAAATTGAGCTTAGCACCTACGCAAAAGGAGTAATCAAAAATACTAGATTCCAAGTCATTGATACTGATATGGCCTACAACGTAATCATGGGGAGGCCATGGATCCATGACATGAAAGCAATACCATCTACGTTACATCAGGTAATAAAATTCCCTTCCAAATGGGGAATTCAACATATTCGAGGCAATGAATAAACCTCGAGGAGTACAAATTCCGTAACATACTCTAACAAAAAAGAAGAAGCGGAAAAATCAAAGGACGAGGAAATCGCCCAAACATGTATGGAAACAAATGTTGCTCAAATAGGTGCGGAAACAACTGATGATCAAACATGTATGGAAGAAAATGCTATTTAAATAGGTACGGAGGAAGATAGCCACGAGAAGGTGAATCAAGTCACCACGAAAGAAGAATTAAAACATACGGACATGGATTCCAGACCTGATGTCATTCAAGAACCAGAAGAGGACGAACATATCAAAACAACAACGGAGGAACTCGAAGCTATTCCACTGTTCGAGCAAAAGCCCGAACAAAAAGTTCACATAGGCACGAGGCTAAGCCCCAACAAACGAGGTAAGTTAATTGAATATTTAAAGGTTAACGCAGATTGCTTTGCTTGGTCCCATTCAGATATGACAGGTATTCCTCCAGAAGTGATGACTTATAAACTAAATGAAGATCAATCCTTCGTGCCTGTCAAGCAAAAGAAAAGAAAACAAGGACCATTCAAGAACCAAGTGATCAACGAAGAGGTACAGAAACTCTTGAAAATTGGTTCAATACGTGAGGTAAAATATCCTAATTGGTTAGCCAATACAGTAGTGGTGCCTAAAAAAATGGTAAATGGAGATTATGCGTAGATTACATAGATTTAAATAAAGCATGCCCTAAAGACTCATTTTCATTACCGCACATAGATAAAATGATTGCCACTGCAGGTCATGAATTGTTAAGCTTTCTAGATGTGTACTCTGGTTATAATCAGATAAAAATGGATCCCTCAGACGAGGAAAAAACTTCCTTTATTACGAACATGGGGACTTATTGTTATAAAGTCATGCCTTTTGGCCGAAAAAATGCTGGAGCCACGTATCAGAGGCTGGTGACCAAGATGTTCCAGGAACATCTGGGTAAAACGATGGAGGTATACATTGATGACATGTTGGTGAAATCAATACAAGCGAAAGATCATTTCCAATATCTTTCAATTACCTTCGAAATCCTACGCAGGTATAATATGAATTTGAATCTAGAAAAATGCGCATTTGGCGTAGAATCAGGTAAATTTTTGGGTTTCCTTGTATCAAATAGAGGAATAGAAGTAAATTCTGCTCAAATTAAAGTTATTAATGAAATACCCAATATACTTACGAGTAAAAAGGAAGTTCAAAGACTAACAGGAAGAATTGCAGCCTTATGAAGATTTATCTCCAGGTCCCCGGAGAAGAGTTTTAAATTTTTCTCAGTTCTTAAAAAGCAGAATCAGTTCGATCCTCGTATTTGTGTTATTACTTCTGCTACGCTCGTCTCGATCCTTTCTGAATCTTGACGTGATGAACTTGAGTCTCTATTTGATGGTCCACGATCTGGCTGTGCGTTTTCAAATTTGGGACGAGCTTCCCGTACCGAAGGTCCCATGTATGGCTCGTACCTATTTTTACTGGCTCCTTTTCTGATTCTGATCGCCTCGAACTCATTTTTTATTCTACCCTAGTTTGATCTATAGTATCCTATTCGATTCGTAATTTGGTACTGTACATGTTATAAACATCATTCCACGCCGTGGCTGGAAATTCCCGTAGGCTCTCTTTGAGCCTCCTCGTAGCTTCAGAGCTTTTCTCATTCAAATTGCTCGTGAATGCCATAGCTGCCCAGTTGTCAGGTACTCTGGGTAGTAGCATCCTTTCTCGTTGGAATCTATCTACAAATTCTTGAAGTAACTTTATATTCCCTGTTTCACCTTGAATATGTCCTCCATTCTCTTTTCTACTTTTTGCGCACCCGAATGTGCTTTTATGAACGAGTCTGCAAGCTTGTAAAAGAGTCAATAGAATTTTTAGGTAAGAGAGAATACCACGTTGTGATCCTTTGGTAAGAGTCTCCCCAAAATTTTGACCAGCACGAATTCGATCCCTTCTTGGTTAAGTTGTTGCCTTTTACTCTCGCGGTGAATGCAGTGACATGGTCGCGTGGATCAGTTGTCCCATGATATTTTGGTATATCAGGCGTTTTGAATTTTTTGGGAATAGGCAAAGGTGCAGCACTTGGCTTCCATGGTTGTTGAGAATATTTGTCAATATCAATCCCTTTGATAACAGGTGGTACGCCAGGAATTTGTTCGATACGATCATTTTGTTCCTTCACCTATTTTTGCAAGGTTAGTATTAAAGATTGTAAATTTGAATTATTAGTCATACCTGGTCTCCCTTCGAGTGATTCGTTAGGAGCGCCTCCACTTCCAGAATTAGCCAATCCTGACTGTGGGTTTTCCACAGTTGCAGTATTGTTTGGAGGAGGTGTTGGCGGTATAGTTGGTAGCCCCCTCACGAAAGTCTGGAGAGCTTCACTCACATATTCTGCAACTATTTTCTTCACAGAGTCTTGCTCTCATGTTTGCTCATTCCCAAGTTGATCATTGTTTTGAGTCGTGGACCTCTCTGGGGTTGGTTCCCTGGAACCACGGGGGTTCTTTGAGGCGATGGAACTGGAGTTCCCGTTGTCTGTTGGTTGTTTTCGTTGGCGTTTGACATGATTCAGTAATGATAATTTGGAAAATAAAAAAGGATTATCAGATTCTCGGCAACGGAACCAATTTATTTAACCAAAGAATCGAATTCTTAGTCAAAACTTATTTTAAGAAGCACTCGGGTTACTGACAATCAGGAAAATAAACTAAAACAATAAAGGAAATTAGATCTTTAGAATAGAATGAAAAATAGTGAAAGCACACGAATGTAGAGTATATTCCAATAATGATTAGAACGTGTCCATACAAGCAGTATTTTATTCCCTTTTATAGGGAGCTTTAAGTACAACGTCTACTCCTCTTTATGATTGAGCATTAATGAATATTTATATCATTAATGAAACGTTATAATAGGTAATCGTAACTGTTGCATGAAGATTTTGTAACGTTTGAACCCATTGATTGAAGATCTATGAATCTGCCCTCTTTTTAGCCCTGGTTCATTTTGACCGTGTCTCTTCAACTCTTTGAATAGACTTGAGCAACCGTTTCTAATTATCTCGTGGGTGTTTAGCTCATATCGTCTTAACTCGAATCTCTTTGTAAGCTTTTCCTCCAACTGTTGCTTTTCTATTAATCCATGTGGTTTGCCATGTCATCCACTTGATTAATTC
>ML280585.1:54585-86915 GCA_005239495.1 Nicotiana undulata
CCCAAAAAAAAAAAACTCTCTTTTTGCTTTAACCTGCCACTGTCTTGGATCGCACAACAAATCTTGGAATCATACCCATTTCACTGTCTTTCTGCAACTGTCAAAACCATAAACCATTGAATCTGATCAAAGGTATCACCTTTTTGTGTTCTTGATACCTTACTGTAGTAACAATTAATCATAGTGTGTATATATATATCATCAAGTCAAGTAGATCTGTTTTTGGAATAAAAAATTATGGTATCATCTGAGAGTATCAGAGAAAGAGGGAGAAGGAAAAGAGACGGAGGAGGAGGAGGTGATAATGATAGTAGTAGTGGTGGCAATGAGAATGAAGGGATGAGGAAGTTGCTGTTAGGGTTAGGTTTTTGGGTGCAAGGATTCAGGTGTTTCCCTTGGATGGCTGTTAATTTCTTCCTCAAAGATGGCCTTAAGGTGGACCCCTCCACACTTCAGATCCTTCAGAGTTCTGCTAATCTTCCTATGGTGGCTAAGCCTTTTTATGGAATTCTATCTGATTCTTTTTACATTTTTGGCCAGCATCGTGTTCCTTATATTGCCATTGGAGGTGAGCGCACACACACTCTTATTGCTTGTTTTACTTGCCCTGTTTTCTTCTCTTTTAGTGGCTTTATTGTTAGTGACATGTACAGAGTGCTATTGCAACTTGATATAGATGACCGCCCTTCCTCGAAAAATTGCACGGTCTACATAGCTAAAATATTACGTTTTAGAAATATATAATACATATTGAACACCCTTTGTCGGAAACTTTTTTCACTTCTTTTAAGTTTGAATACCCTTGAGGAAAATTCCTAGCTTCGCCACTGGTATGAATAAGATATCACCCTGGTCAGCTGCCTCCATTTTTTGCTGAACAGGAATAGAAGAAACAAGGTTTTGAAGTTATAGACAAGCATGAAATGCTAAATTAGAAAGAAAAAAAAGAAAGATTGCACCTTTATTTCATAGCCTTACTTTCATCTACCACCTGGATTTCTTAATCTTTTTCTCTTTCAAGGAATGTGTATTTTTGCTATGTTCGCCACTCTGTAAATTGTATTTACTTTCTAGAGTTTTCTGTGAGCTACCAGAGATTAGTTTTTTAGTGAATATGAAATTGCAGCTTCCTTGTTCTGTTGCAAAGGTGGGAACTGGTACTTGATTGATAATTTAGTTATCGAGATTCGACAATTCTAGGCAGTACTCCTAAAGTTGTAAAAGGCAAAGGATAGGAGAGCTTCTTTATTTGTTTTGTACATTGTGTAATGAAGGTTGATCAGAAGATAGGGTTTCGGAAGCAAGTCATTTTGCAGTTTTGTTGTAGTTTACTGTAGGCATACAAATTAATGTGCATTTGAACTCACTTGATTATACTTTTGTTCAGCTTTTCTGCAGGCAGTGTCATGGACTGCTATATTCCTCTCCCCTTCAAATATTTCATTTTTTACAATCACTCTGTATCTCCTGCTTGGAAACTTGGGTGCTTCAATAGTTGAGGTTGCCAACGATGCCATTGTTGCGGAGTTAGGAAAACCACCTAGTTCTTCGTCCAAAAATAAGCAGCATTCTTCATCAGGTCAGCTCCAGTCATTTGTTTGGATCGCCTCTTCTGTCGGTGGCGTTCTTGGTAACCTTGCAGGCGGTATTGCCATTGATCGTGTTTCACCTCACGTGATGTTCCTTATGTTTGGCATTCTCTTAGCTATTCAATTTCTGGTAACAATTTTTATTCATGAAAGTTCCTTGGACCTTCCCAAGAGTCCATCTAATCTTGGGATCAAAAAGCAACTCTCAGAGCTTCTAGTTGCATTGCGGAAGCCAGAGATTTGTTATTCAATTTTGTGGTTTGCAGCTTCTTATGCAGTAATTCCAGCTTTAACAGGAACAATGTTTTATTACCAGACACAACATTTAGGTATTGAATCATCAGTATTGGGTATTTCTAAGGTATTCGGGCAGGCTGCAATGCTGTTGTGGGGTGTAATCTATAACAAGAACCTAAAATCAACGTCTCCTAGGAAGCTAATCTCAGCAATTCAGGCTACTATGGCTGTTCTGATGTTTTCGGATTTCTTATTCGTTAAAGGGGTATACAGGATGTTCGGTATTCCTGACGCATTGTATGTGGTGCTTTTCTCTGGCTTTCTTGAGGTTCTCTACTTCTTCAAGATTTTACCCTTCACTGTTGTTATGGCACAGCTCTGCCCGCCGGGGTATGAAGGATCTGTCATGGCATTTCTCATGTCTGCCATAGCACTGGCTATTATTATAAGTGGTTATCTTGGTGTTGCGCTGTCATCGTTTGTCCAGGTGACAGGGAATGACTTCTCGGGCTTACGACATGCCCTGTTAATACAGTCAGTATGCACACTTTTGCCGCTTTATTGGTCATCATGCATACCTGATGGTGTCAAACCGAAAACCAAATCAAAGGAAGGTTGATGAGGCTCTAGCTGTGAGCGTTAGTCATTTCAGCTCAGCAGTAGTTCAAACTCACCTTCCCCTAGCCTCGGCCTTGGCCAATTTCCTAGGAACACCCTTGTCGTTCCAGGAGGATCTCATACAAAACTTTGGGAGGAGATTCACTTCATAATACATATAGAGTTACATACGTGAGTAGTTCATAGTTTAGGTTTTCGGTTAGTGCTATTCAAAGTTTAGCATTGTCTTATGTTAGCGTTCGCTATTTAATAATTTAATTGGTTTATGGCTTTAGCTCCAATTAGCCTCTTGTTGTATTGTCTTCAGTTTAAATAAGCTTTGTACCCTTGAGATAGCTTCTGTTTCACTGTACATTCTGATTCGGCTGTTACTATTTAATATTCTTTTCCATGAGCTGTAACTTGTAAGCATATGATTGATTACTAATGCCGATGAAGCTCTTATTTGTCTTCGAATATGTTATGAGCAATATAGAATGCAACGAATTCAGGTATAGTGTTCAGGGTCGTACTAACAAGAGAATATTGTGAAGCTATCAATTTCTCTGCCGTGTCTTTGAACCACAGTATTGTGTAAACAAAATGGCAGGTGTGGTCTAGCAATTAATAAAGCTAGAATGAGCCGTGTGAAACTTGGTTCAAGTTTCAGAAGAGACAAGAAAGCTAAGTGATTTTTTACGATCTAAATGTTGGTAGATAGAGTTGCCCTGTATTGGTGAGAAGTAACAAGAGCTCTAAAGAATTAGCTGAAGTCAGAGGCGGATCCAGTTCATCTGCTACGGGTTCCCGTGAACCCAGTAGCCTTTGTGTAGAGCCTGTATTTGTATTGAAAAATCCATTAAATGTATAAGAATATTTAGTTTGGAACCCACTCCGTTCATCCGTTAAGTATTATATATTAACTTGAAATTTTTGTAGGAACCCATAAACCTAAAATCCTGGATCTGCCTCTGGCTGAAGTGTGCACAAACAGATCTGGACCACCACCATTATTTAAAAAAAGGAAAAAATTGAATGATAAAAAACGCTTTGAAATTCTGAATGCTCGACTTTTAGATGGTAATACTGTAATACGTATTGGGAAGCATATATGTTCTCTTATCAACAATAAGCTATCAGCATCAAATCAAAGTGGAAACACATATTCATGCAGAATATATCCACATCATTTGCTTGTAATTATCTCCTATCTCAGCAAACAAACTCTTCGCGCTTTGCACGTCAGGCATCCTAAAATATACGGACACAAAAAAATTTGCTACATCTTTCTGTCTCTTCACATACAAATTTGGGGCTTGGTTTTGGGGAGAGGGGTGTTGACGGGTGGTCAAGAATGTCGTCGGGTCTTTATCTGTACGTTCTCCTCATCAAAAAAATAAGTTGGAGATGGAAGTTTCTCACATTTTATGTACAATCAATTTGTATTATAGTCGCAGCAAATGTTCAAAATCACTGTTTGATCAACATTGCATCTAGTTGCCTTTTCCTTGCAGCATGTTTTAGTTTCTCAAGTGCAACTAATCCCACCTGTCTGACCCTTTCTCTTGACAAACCTATCCTGTTAAAAAAAGATAAGTAGCATTTAGAATAACTCATTGGTGCTTATGCACTCAGGAAATGTGTGTCAATAACCAAAACATGAATTTCCATACAGTAAGCAACATTAGCATGGCGAATTTCAGTACAAGTACGGGTGGAGGCTTGTGCAAACTTCTATGTCTTAATATGTCCGCATTCTGAAGCTAGATCAGTCTGTGCAGTTTCTTTACATTCCACTATGTACTTAATTGTTTCTCGTTATTCGCATGGCGATTGTGGCAACCTGAATACCTTATGTGCTTCATATGTAATGGCGTTTCATTTTGTCTTCTAAGAGATAAGAGCTCTAGAGTTCTAAATCATCCCAAAAGAACCCTAGTTAAACTGAGATAAGAGCTCTAGACTTCTAAATATCCCAAAAGAACCCTAGTTAAACATGTGAGCAGACGTTCATTAACCATCAACATAATCTCCACAATGGAAGTGTACTGATGGGACAAGTAATATCTAATTAAAAGTTAACAACCACGGACATTTGAGTCTTACCTTTTACTAATATCCTCCCAGGTGAGACATTCATTGTCCAGACCATAGTACAGTCGGATAATCTCCCTCTCTCTATCCCTAAGAGTTGACGAAATGAGGTTGTTTACTTCATCCTGTAAAACTTATAAACGTTAGCAATGATATTTCTTCACCAGTGATATAAACTTTTGAATCATCTATACATTGCTATAAGAGTTGGTAGAAGCATATAATGGTAAGTATATAATTGTACTTTTTCCTCTGAAGCAAAGCTGATGAAAGTTCAAAAACATTTTCGTTACTAGTCTGTTTCTCCTTACATACTGGTTTTCTAATTGACAGATTATCCCTTCCTCTAATAGGAAATGGAACAAGAAGATGAGCGAACCAAAAGCAGCATGACACTTAGACATCTAGAAATCTAGAAGCGACTCCCGAGACATCACAAGCAGGGGTAGGTCTAATGCATTTGGTTATAGGTTCACGTGAACCTTGTAGCTTTTTCCCAAACCCTGTATTTATATTAGGAAATCCACTAAATTTCTATCAATATTTGTTTGTGAACCCAATTAATATTGTAGTATTAACTTGAGGTCGTTGTGGGAACTCATAAACTTCAAATTCGGGATCCACCTCTGATCACCAACTTATATCAAGCAATATATATGGAACTCAAGCCTCGATAACGGGATCGGCATGGGAAAGCCACAATTAACTGCTATCCGTAAAAGTTCGAAGAATGTAAGAGCTTATTTTTCCATGAGAGGTTTGGAATTTACCCATCATTATGAGCTGATGTGCTCAGAACTGCATTACAGTTAAGGAAGACATATCTAATGGAAATAATGCTTGGCAAAAATGCTAGAGTTGAATTCCATTAGGAAGTAAGACCATCTCTGGAGATACATCAATCAGGGCGCAACCACTACTGTTTCTCATTGGTTTGGTGTAGGGGATAAATCAGAACATAAATATTCCAGTAGTTTGCTCATAGAGAATTCTTTATTTTACGCCCCCAGGTTAGATATTAAGAACCATTTATATCTTAACCATTTTACTTGTCACAGCTCTACTTCACTAAATTACCTTGAGTGCCCATATATCGACACCATGCCATGGGTTGTTCTCCAGACAGTTATCAGCGATGTACTGCACAAAAGAAAAGATAAGAAAGATACGAGATCATTAAACAATGCTCAGTAATGAAGTATTGACTGATAAAAAGAATTCACGTGGCCTCAATGACCTCAGGCTCTTGGTTCTTTTTTTTTTGGTTCAAATCCCCAGTTGCAGGATAGTATGATACAGTTACAGTTCACCTTATGTGAGTAATTCTAATGCCCAAACTCTCCCCCAAAAAATGAGTAACTTTTATTTCCATTCTCTGTCACAGATTTTTGAGAATTAAATCTAAATTTCTGATAGCTACTGTAATTATCAACTCAAATATCAAACGGATCGTCAACATGCACTTTTTGAGATGCACGGCGGTGCTTGAATTATTTGATAAAATCCATAAAAGTTGTCAACCACAATGTTAAATACAATATATGAACATTTGGAGTTTGGACTTACACTATGAAGGGTTTCTCCAGGGAGACCGTTTAAAGAGGGAAATGCTTCCCTATCAAGTGAATACATCTTGCTGCTTGCCTGTAAGAAGAAATGTTTAAGCAACATTTTCTGAGAAAATGAGCAGGACAAGTTTAAGCCACAGAATAGTTATACCTCAGTTGCATTCCTTACTTTCTTCTGGGACATATTTAGGGATGCAGCTATATTCTGGAGAGTGGAACATGAGCCAGTAAGAAGAGAACCACGTAAGTGACATAAAAAAATTCTCTAATATATAAAAATTTGACAGAACTTACATTTACAGATGGAGTTATTCCCTTCTCTTCAAGCCTCGTCTTTGCATTACGGATTAGACTGAGTCTTTCATGCAGATATGTTGGCAATCTTAAGGTTCGTGAATTCTCAACCAGCGCTCTCGAGACACCCTGAACATAGGGCAAAAAAAGTAGGAAAGGTCCTGACACTATTACAAACTTGTGACCAGATAAAAAGACCTCTACGAGTGGTAGGTGGCTTGACAAGTCTTGCCAAAACAAAAGAAATAAGAGAGTATATCCAGACTCCAGAGACAGAAGCCCCTCAATAAGCATGAACTTAATTGTTTTGGAGAAAGCAGAAATAAGGAAATCATGGGAAATGATTTGTTGGTTGAAATCTTTTATGTCACTTTGTTGGTTGAGATTCTGGACAAACAATGACCATACCTGGCGAATCCACCAATAAACATAAGTTGAGATTTTGTATCCTTTAGAGGGATCAAATTTCTCTATCCCACGAAGCAGCCCAATAAGGCCTCCCTGTATGAAAATTAACGACTTTTCTTTCAGAGGTGCAAATTTTGATTTCAAACAATATTGATCAATGTACTAGTGCAAGAAATTTGCATATCTAACTTTTGATTGCACAACATTGGAGTCACCTGAACGAGGTCAGCCATTTCAGCACCCACGTTATCATATCTTTGAGCAACTGACATGACAAGACGAACATTGCTCATTGCAAGCCTTTCTCTTGCCAAGGAACACTCGATCAATGTAGATTGTAGATCAGTACGTGACATTTTCAAGGAAACAGCAAGTTGATCATCAGAAGGCTCGCATCCCAATCTTTCCTTCAGCCTGAAGTTTTCCATGATTTTAAAAGACACTGTATGAGACATCTTTAAAACCTTCAATAGTTAAGATTAGTCCTATTTAATGATAGAATAGTGGAGCTATAAATATGGTGAAACACTAATTCCAACCCCCTATCTATCTCAGGAACTTAACTACTTCTCCTGAACTGAAACATGTTAACAATAAGGAAGTAGCTAGAACTCTTGATACAAATACTTTTGAAGTGTATAAACGAGTTATACAGGCAAAGTACACTGTCCTTCAGCATTCCAGCTCGGTTGTACTCTTCTCTTTTATGATAAGACAGGACCTGAACCGTAATCACCCCCGAAATTCAATACCACAGTAGCATAGCATTTTTAAGGGCACAACAACCTTCCTCCTCACATGCTTTACTAAATTGTCGTAACAGTCCGAAATCAAACTTCATGAAGACCATTCTGTTTTCGAAATAAATAAGTGTAGAGAAGTATACAGCGCAGTCCAACAAATGGTGCTAACAGTCTGACATCAAATTTTATGAAGATCTTTCTGTTTTTGAAATAAATAATTTTAGAGAAGTAAAGAGAGCAGTCCGACAATCTGTGAAATAGACTGTTTCTATATTTGATAACAACTACTATCAGTTTCATGAGTGTGTGTTTCGCCTGGCTAAGAAGCTAATAAAGTGGGACGGATCCAGACAGGTTTCTTTCACTTCATTTCTGTTCTTGTACACTAGTTTCTGTTACAGTCGTGTATGCTCAGCTTGTAATCTCAGGTTTACACTTAAGAGAAGAGCCATGAAGTTAGTTACCTGGATTTCTGCTCTTCCAAATAAAGGCCAACTTGAATTTTTTTGGATAGTTGAAGCACTTCAGCATGTGTGAGCAGTTCTTCACTTACTACACCCTTAACGTAACCTTTTAAACGATTTTGAAGTAGCTCTGAACCAATAATTGATCTCAGTGGCTTGGCTGAACCGGTTGGTGTAGTTGAACTATTTAGATCACGAACTTTTTGTCGAGAGCCCATTCTCCTCCGCCTAGCAGATGTCCCTGAGCAAGTAATATGCATCTTCTTACTTTTCTTTTCATGTTGCGGAGAGGCTGTCAATGTCTGCTCAAGAGAAAGATTCCATTGCTTTTCAAGCATAGACTTCTGCAGCAAGAGGAGAACCTCCACCGAATCGTCCTCATCATCGCTTTCATTTTGCAATTGTTCAAACATTTCAAACCAGGACGGCACATCAGAAGGGTCGGCTGTAATGTCCACGTGCTCTTTAAGAGCCTTGGTGGATTGTGGTTTTCGACTGGATACGCAACTGGGGCTGTAATCGGATGACTTCTTCGCAGTGATCACATTCTTAACAGAAGGAACTTGATGGCAGGGAAAACTATGATCACTGGTACAATTTAGCTTTTCATTAAGATCAGAATAATAAAAGGAAGAGCTTAGGAGTCTTTTTCCTGCACTAAGTCCAATAACTGCTGCTGTGGCCATCATGAGGGCTATGCCTTTCTAAAAATCCAAGACCATCACACGTCGTCTAACAAGGTAGATGAATCACAACAACATATGACCAAGTTGCTATGTTGATATTAATCTCCTTAATCACTTAGCAGCTTCCTGCAGGTAGTCACAAGGAAAATTTCAAATATTCAAAAATAACAACCATAGAGAGAATTAGTATCAAAAATAAGGAAAGCAAGCAGAAATTTAGACAAAACAACAACTAAATGTTTTCTGAACATTCAAAAAGTTCATTTTCTGGTCCTGTTTTCTTTCGGCTACGCGGTATATATGTTAGATTCAGTGAGCTAGCTACTTGTTCCATACTTAGGTAAGGGAATTAGAAGCCTCAGTAAAGTTGTAGTAAGAAATTTCAATTATCAAGTAATTTAGCAGTCCAGGTATGAAAGAAAGTAAGCGGAGTTGCTAAGGTGCAATCTCATATACACAATCTTCCTACAGAGCTCTTTGAAAGCTGCAATAAAGCTTAAAATTAGCTACTATAAAGCCAGGACAACACAAACTACAACCATAACAAGTACGCAATGTAAATAACAGCTTGCATCTCCACAAAAGGCGATCATTACGAGGGAATTAACAGATTTGTATAGAAGGCGAACATTACGAGGTGAACAGATTGTGAAATTATGTACGATACGAAAATTAGAGCAACCTCTGTTAAAATTGAAATCAAATGGAAAATGAACAAGATGAAGAATGTTAAAGTGATCAGTGCAGCTACATACCTGGATTTGGCTAAAAGAAAAAATACATACAGATAAGATAGAATGAAGAGAAGAAAGTGACAGTAATGCTGTTGCAATGGCGGTGGGAGAAGTTGAGTTTGTTGCAACAGAATTGATATTCGTTATTTCTCTTTGTATTTTTTGCTATTTTTCAATAATTTAATTAAATTGATGGAGGAAATGAAAATAACGCGAGAGGAGAAGAGTGAATTTAATTCTGGATATGGGGGTGGGGTCAGTAGAGATCAGTAGCCATTGGTCATTGGCTGGAATAGATATGCGGGTCCCACATCGTGTGGCGTAGGACTTGTTATTTGTTTTGTCAGCGGTACACGTTTCTACTTCTTTACTTTCTTTGTCCTCTTTCCTATTCGAGCTTTCTCTCTCCCAAACTCTTTCCTATTCGAGCTTTCTAGATCCTGCTAATGCTCATTTCTCCCTCAACTTCATTTTACAAGCCATTATCATTATTTACAAGCTAATTACTGGAACAGCATTGCGCAATAATAAGAGTAGTGTTTAGCGGGAGTTTAATGCATTTGACTGTCTTTTATAAAAAGAAAAAAATTAAAGTACAAATTTTGACTTGGAAATTTAAAATATATAAATGCTACGGATAAATGTTTAAATTCACATTGAAAAAATGGTAAATTCCCCACTCCAATATATTTTTACCCAAGAACAAAAAAAAGGAGTCTCGGAGGATAAGTATTTCAGTCAGCTAGGGCCTATCAGCCACGCTTTCGTTCTTGTCATCGTCTGATGAGAGAAATTCATGTTTATTCCGACCAGCCAAGGTATATTCCAAAGCTGTCCAATCATTGTTAAATTTAGCATATAAGCCACAATGTATTTCTCAAAACGTATAATCTTACTCCGACTTTAATGCTAACCAGCAACAAGCTTCTATTGAGATACGGGGAATTATTGAAATAGAAAACCAAAAAACTGAATCTCAAATTGTAATCTTATTTTTATTTTTATGTAAATCAAAAGGAATAGATCATTGAAAAAGAATACCAAAAAAACTAAATAAGCTACTAGCCTACAACAACCGCCATAGCTAGCTTCTGCAGTGAAGATTGACTTATATTGCTGTGAATATCAATGGTAAACAAACTAAGAACACAAATTCCACGCTTCTTCACGTCATTCCATTTAATTTACGAGTAGTCACATTGATGTGTTAAGAGGATATTGAAATAAATATCCAACTTACAAGGAATCAAATTTCCTGTCTTAGCTTACAAAGAGATTGCTAAAAAATAAACCTTAAACTATGATTCAACACCCTACTCAACACAACCAAGCTTTGCTCAAATAAACAATTAATAAATCCCCCTTAATCCCCTGGAGCAACAATACTAACAGACAACTTGGTTAGAGTTTTCTTGCAATAAATTAGATCCAGGGAATTGACGTCCACATCTTTTGGCCCTTTGGAACTGGAGAGAACAGCAGAATTCGAGCTCCCAGATTGAGCATGGTGATGACAAAGAGGCATGACCAGATCATGGTGGTGTTATAACCATTAACATTTATGCAAGCACTACAAAAGGACGTCGATGAGGATTTGTAACACAAGCCACTAAAGCAGGCTTACCCGCTTTGCTTCACTTGTCTGAACTGCTTATCGAACTAATCATCGATGAAGACTACAAAAAGTTAAACAACTCTCTTGTAGTCTTTTCTTGTCCTGGAAGTTGGTGGAATGTTTGGAATAGGATTGCTTCCTCTACGTCCTACAACAGCACAAGGTGGTGGTTGGAAACATGTCAAAACCTATCCAATCAACTGTTAAGAGGCTATTTGAACAAATACAAAAGGAGAAAAGACCCAAACCCAGAGAGAGAAACTACTGAATCTTTACCCCATGATGCACCATTCCTCGGAGCAGAATTTGGGGCATCCGTATTATAGGTAGAATGAGAGGACTGCGCCTTGGCATGACTTTCATTGTAATGAACAGCTGGTCTCCCCTGGTTAAATCGGTAAAGAGGCTGTTGTCCCAAGCGGCTTGGAGAACTTTGTGCAAAATGAGGCATTAAGTATGATGGATTTGCCATTGTGTGCATGTATTGTGGCTCATGACCTGAAGGAGGGCTTCCTACCTCTCCAGGTAAAAATGCTTGAGTTTGCCCCGTTGGTCTAAATCATGCAAGCAATAGTGAAGAGAAAGAAAACAAGAGCACTTGCACAAGCAGGACGGGATAAAAAAGGAAAGGACAATAAAACAAAGAGAGAAGACAAAGAAAGAAGTGTGCATCCTAAATAATGTCCATATCCCAAATAAAGAAATATTCTATAAGATTAATGTCAGACCCACAATTACTTTTTTCAGTACAATTTCTCTTTAAAGCCAAAACTCATTAAGTGACCCTACATGTTAAAAAAATATACTAAACAATACTAATTTTTCAAATATTTACCAGAAAAACCATGCAAAGTCAACTTAGACAATTTAGGAAGAAGGAAGGAAGCAGAAAATCCATGAGTGTCCTAAAAATGCATCTTGAAGCATAAATTTCAGCTATCAAATTGTTTTCAACAATTCATCAAAATTAGATATTAGATGTGAGTTCCTGGCAATCAGAGCCCCCAGTATCTTATGGGAAACAAACAGAAGTCTTAACTGCCTTGATACAACTTCAATTACCCAAAGCAGGCATGATGAGAGATAGACCTGATATGTTTTGTCACATAACATAAATCTCTAAGGAAAGAAATGTACGCCAACAAAGAAAAGGGATTTGAGGACATGTAAGGTTATTCCTTCAGAAAAATATAAAATTAAAACTTACCTCTGAGACATACTGGGATTCAGATTTGAGATCTGGCTTGGTCTTCTCACTCCAGCCAATGGTTCTTGGGAGACTGCAGCTTGACCAAGATGCATCCCCTTGGCGAATTCACTTGTTAAGTTGCTCATTTCTGAGCTATCTTCTTGCAGAAGCAATTCTTCACTGATTCAAAGACGAGGCAAAACCAAACACGTTATCACACATCATATACGCTAGGGATTAACCCAATTATTTTACAATATGGAAGAGCAAAATCCATAGAGAACTTCATGAAAGAGGTTTCAACTTAAAGCCAGTACAGAAGACAATCATTTTTTATTGTACTACACCTATTGAAAAGGATAAAAAGGGAAATATCAGTAGTGAATAGAATAAATTGATGTGTTAGAGCCTGAGGTGTCAAAAACATAGAAAGAGATATAGCAAGGATACAGCTACCACCTTCTGCCAGTGAACTCTCTATATCATTTTCCGAAAAGAAGCCAGTCTCTAAACATTGTTTGGATTTGTTAAATGATGCATCTCCTTAAGTTACCTGTAATTGGGATCCCAATCGCCGGGATCAGGCAATGAGTTACTACCCTCAGGTTTATCATGTACACCCTGAGTTTTCTGGAATTGTGTATGCCCACCTTGCATTGATGAACTTGTAATATTATGCGCATTAGAGTAACCAACAGTCACACTGCTTGATCCTTGCTGTCTGGGATTTGAGTTACTGTGTAGATGCAATAGAGAGCCACCAAAGACAGGAGAATTGGCTTGGCTAGAGTTGTTGCCATCTGCAACCTGCCCTTGCCAGTGAGAGGATGATGATATTTCTTGAGACTGGTAGCTACCAGGATATCCCCATCCTTTTCTTCTATTATACTGGCTACCTGCTGCCATCTTCCCTAAAGGTGATCCATGACAACTACCCCTTGATGGTGATGAAGGACCATAATTTCCAGGAGAACCAGCAGAGATCTGACTATACATGCTAGGAGGAGTAAACTGTGATGGGCTAGTTCCAAGAGACATAGGAATAAAATTTCCTGGGCTGACACCAAGCCCATTCCCAGGAGGGAGCTGCTTAAATCTCCTGGTGTCTGGACTGCTCCCGAGAATTGATACACCATTCTGTGCATAGAGATGCATGCCTGACGGACCCGCAGGCGAATAAAATGCATGAAGATTACTGCTATCACCATAACTTCCATAACTGCTACTAAGCCCAGCACCATCATGGTAGCTACCATGACTTCCTAGACTACCATAGCTACCTACATGTGCATATTGCATAACCTGATAATGAGGGCTGCTCTGCACAGGCACTCGATTCCTGCCTGGAATCTGCATGACAATACAAAATCCTTTACATAACATTACTGAAACCAATATTTGCCTTTGAATGTTGATAAGGTAAAAGAAGATGACAAGTAGGCATATTTAATTGTGTATGTAGACAGCAATTTACTCACATTAGGGGATAGACCAGCAGCAAACCAATGGCCTCCAGCTGGGTGATGATCCACCTTAACATTCTGAGAAACAGGCTACAGAAAAGACAATCAGTCATATAGAGAAACCATCACGAAATTGTCAACTTCAATTCATACTAAAGCTTAGAGAGAGAGAAAAACTCAGCTGAAGAGCAATTCAGGTTCTATGTAAAAGAACGATGAGCACAGGCATAACAATGAAGTAAGCCAGACAACCGAAAATTTAGAAGTCATGTTGAAGAACATAGTTACTCCTAAAAACTGGACACACAAGCATATTTTTCTTATAACGTAGAGTATGGACTGACAAGCATATAAGATAGATATAACACTCAAGACCATATAAATAGAAAAAAAAAATCCTGGTAGCCCAAAAATGATCCACTCACCAGTCGAGGTGTCTCTGGTGCAGGTCTATAAGGACATGTGAAAGGCTCCCCAGTCACAAAAGGATGCTTTGATGCCTGCAGCACAAAATTTGAATCTCTTAAAATATGTAATATGTAATATGAAAAATGACATAAAATGCTGTGGGTGATTGTTCCATCTCTCTTATCAGCGATCAACTTTAATGAAAGTAATTTCCTCTCTATTCCGTTACTAATGGTGCTATCTGATGACATTTGAATCACAGTTGCATACTTTATTATTGCTTTTGTAGGAGTAAGATGCATGAAACTTCTCAAAATTGTGAAAGTCAGTTACTTCCATTCCCCTTAAATAAAGTTCAAATGAAGAAGTTTATCATATGGCAGAAGATTTATATCAGTGGCCATTATAGCTTATTCTGTTTAATCTGAGAAATAAAACAGAAAATAGACATTGAAAGAGAAAATAAACTCCATTTTCAAAGGGAGGGGAGGTCTGGACACTAAAAGAAATAACCTAGAGGCTGATGTCACCCTGAAAGAATATCCTGCATCCTGCTACAAAGTTAACAAAGCATTATAATACATCTTCTAATATTGTGTCCACTTTTGGCCCTAAGATAATTATTTGCCTTAAGTTTAACTACCCAGTGACGTACATAAAATCCAGATTGCCTCTGAAGAATCAAACTAACACCCCACGATCTGTAACCTATCAGATTAAAAATGACTCGTTTTCATCAAGAAGGCCTTAATAAAAGTCCATATTAAATATTCTTTAAACAGGGGTCCCACACAAGATTTCTCCAAAAGCATGATGACAGACTGACTTTATACCAAGGACATCACAGTAACAACCTCAAGGTAAAACCTACACCAAAAGCAATAAGAGTGTGTTACCCGTTAGAGAGCATGCAACTACCTGTGTTACGAATAAAAGCATTCAAGTAGCTGCTTTAGAACAACTTTACTGTAGCTGTGGTGCTCATTATTCCAGGAATTCACAATGATATGATTAGAGGAAGGGTGGAACTGTTGAGAGTTTATGTGAGAAAGCATCAGGGTTCTCCGACTCAATAGGGTCAGCTGCTTTTTTTTATGGTACCACCAATTAAGAATTGGTTTGCCCAACTTGTTGCATCAAGAACAATTTTCAAATGATTTCACATTGTTCACAAATGTTTTTCTTTCACCAAAAGTGTCATTTAACAGAAACTGGAAATCAAATCTTTTCTACAAGTAAATAATAAGCAACCTGCACAGGTGACCATCGCTTAGCTGGATCAAACTCCACAAGCCCCCTCAAGAAATCTATTAGTGCTAATCGTATTTGACTCTCTGCAACAATAAGTTTTGTAAAGCATCAGATACTCTTTGGAAATATGTAAATAACATTCACTATTACCTATTTATATACTGTATAAGCCTTGAAAAGTATAACTTCCAACCTTTAATAATATCCTCCTCCGCCAAATTCTTCCTGTAAGGATATTTTCTGACAATTGCTTCAAGGTTCATGTGATTGAAATACTCCTTCCCGATTACTGGCTTTTTTGACTCTCTCTGAATTAGATGCAGTAACATGTCATTAGCGGCTGACAATATGTTAGCATTTGAAGACTATCTTACAATATGACTTGTAAAGACGCATTGAGAACTGAGATAGCCATTCAGAGAAGGAAAGAATCAATCGCTACGTGGTGCACTATAGTTAGCAATTAAAACTATCTGAATTTTCAGGAGAAGCTGTTTGGTTGAACCTTTCCTGGGACATTTCATACTATAATTGAGCTTAGAGATAGCATCCAACACAAATAAGTAGATAAGTATCTTGTTTGGATTAATATGCTGCTATGCACCCTGAAGGACAAAGTAGCAATTGAAGATTCAGCAAAGCAGATCATAGAAGTAAAAGCTCTTCCCCAGAACCTAATTTCTTGTAATGCTATTCTCCGAAGAAAAGTTCCATTAAGTCGGCAAAATATCAGTTGCAAAGGTAGGATATCAGATCCTGAATTACTTCAATGATGTTTACACTGCCAGATTCTGGAATGCTCACAAAGGAAATGACTTGGAGCTGTTACACATGCAACAGAACACTATCGAAATTAGAGGAAAAGAGCTTAAACTCAATAACAGCCATCCTCATGACTATCAAACTGACAAGCAACTTGTATCTTTTCCAAATTCAAGTCTTCTTAGTTTTCTGGAGCTCCTATGCGTCGAATATTTCATAATATGAGTTATTGTCCAGGTGAAGACCAACCAAAAAAAAGGTCTAAGAGAACCGACCAAAATGCTAGATGTATGAAAGGAACCAATATCTCAAAGGCTCTCCTCTATATTCAAATTGAAAAAAGAAAAAAGAAAAAGAAAAAAAGAAAATAGCTGTTTTAAAATAAAGACATGCAATACGAGGAAGCCATAGTAAACCATTCTACCTTTCATGTATATTACTCTTTGCATATCCTTTTTTATTATCTTTTTTATAGGTTACTTTGCTTAACCTGGTTTCCCTCCACCTATACAGAGAAGAAAGAAAAGGAAGCATCATATGTTTTGATCTCAGGTTAAAGATCATAACACTCACTAATGCTACATCAGCGCCAAAAATGATACTAAAGTCCGACAGTTGCACTGAACCACTTCAAAAACAACCTCAGTTAACATGGTTCAGCACACTCTTTCCTACAGGTAGTTGCAGGTCTTTTTGTGCAAAAAGTTCCAGATTGTCTGACGAATAATTTCAAAAGCAGACATTATCAAGATCCATCTTTCATGCATTTCAGGTCAGCAACTCCAATAGTAGCTGTAAAGGTACTAGGGTCCAGCTAGAAGTCTTGGTAAGGGAAGGTTTGAGATAGTGAGAAATCTCTATGTGTCTCTCATGTTAAACCTTTCTCCAACCAAGATAGAGACCTGAGCACCTGTTCTTTATGCGCAGAATTCAGTACCAAAACTAAATGCACTATCCCAACAAATGCAAATGATAAGAGTTCTGTGAAACGAAGAAAGAGTTCCCTCTCTATGTACTTCTCATTTAGGAATTTGCATGTATGAAATAATTCCCCCTCAGCATGTCTATCCCAGTTTCTACTAGTAGGTAGCACTTCCATTATTCAAACATTACTGACATCACTTAAGCTAAAAACATAAGCACCCTACTACGATGTCAGTAAACCTGAGCATATATAGGTTGACCGCTTAGATAACTGTGTGTGTGTACACATATATATTCAGAGGTGGAGCTAAAGTTTTAGTGACGGTTTCGGCGAAACGCACTAGCTTTGGCCAAACCCTGTGTTTGCGATAAGAAATCCCCTAACTATGTATAAATAATTTATCTAAAACCCAGTCACCTGCCTTTTCAAGAATCCAGAACCCATAAACTCAAAAATTTGGATCCGCCTCAACATATATTACAATGATGGTGCCGGGCCAGCTTGCGCGCACCTTGACTATTCATCGAGTATCTGCTACCTTCCACTAGGTCACAGAACAGGCATCGGGTAACTCACTAACTCTACTGGCCAAGGTTTAGGCAAATGGGAAATATCACCTAGAATTCTTGTCTCTGCTGGAATTTGACTCGCATAGTTTTACCCACTTCATTGACCATTACGAGTCACGACACACCCTTTGGTGCTAGATTGCCCTCTTAAATTCTCATTCCTTATATTTCAATTTGCTTGTAAACACAAATCTCATAGGCCACAGCAAGACAAGGAAGTTTATTGAAGAACATCCGTCCCTTCAACCTGGAAGTCTATTGTTATCACTTAGAGGTATAGTATATAGCGTTCAAAATAGTTTACCTCAAAGTAACAATTTACCAAAACCAGTCAGGTTTTTAGCTCACTACTGATAGTTGCAGACCTAAAATAAACAAACAAATAAATGTGTTTCAATTAACAGTTTAAGTGTTTTGATAAAGTTGCAACACAATTCAACACTTATCATCCAACACCTGGTAATTTTGCTACTTTTTCAGTAATGTTGAATGTCAGACATCGTTCTTACTCAACTGACAAGAATGATAACGACTGTGACTGTTTTTGTAAGCTGCCACCAGACACTGTAACCTGCTAGAAACCTTCACGTGCACATCATTGTGGCAATGGAAGTAAGGATGCTGGTAAGTAGGTGACACTGAAATGGACACCTCCTAGACTTGCACACCGTGCATTACCAATGTAACGCACAAATTTACGTGCTTGTTTTTTCTATTAATGTTCTTCCTCGATCTTGGTATTTTAGATATTTCGGTTCCAAATGAAAAACTTATCCAAGTCCCAACTACAATTTCATTTCCAAAAGATAACATATAAAAAATGAACTTAATCTCGAAAAGCTACCAGCAAATACGAATTTCTAGAAGACCAGAGACCAAGAAAAGTACCCCAATTTTTAAGTAAAAGAAATGTAATCTTTTCCGGCACTAAGGGAGTGACCCAGTTGTCATAATTCATTAGTTTTGAATTTCATTGACTTACAGCTTCATATTCTTCTTCTGTCAAAGCTTGATAAACACTAGATCTGCTCAAAGGACCTGGTCCACACTCTTCATGATTAATGCTCCCAACAAACTTGAAGAACTTGCTGGTGTTTTTTGCGTCCTTTAGTATGTGATCAGGGGGTTGCCCCCTGCACAAAAATTAAAATAGTATTCAACTAAGCCACAGGAGTTGATACACGAAAACCTGAACATATTGTAACATAATGAACAGAAGAGCAACCCAAATTGTTTCCTTCATAACCAAGGCATGACAAAATCAACTAGCATGGCAGATATAACTGTTATAAGAAGATAAAGTAGGCGTTTGGACATAAGAATTGTAAAATTCCAAAAAAGGTGGAAAAAATATTCAAGTGAAAATGGTATTTGAAAATTAGAGTTGCGTTTGGACATGAACACAATTTTTGGTTGTTTTTGAAGTTTTGTGAGTGACAAACAGTGAATTTTGAAAAACAACTTTTGAGAGTTTTTCAAATTTTCGAAAAATTCCAAAATTCATCTGTGAAAATTGCAAATTTTATGGCCAAGCAGTGGTTTCGAAAAAAAGTGAAATTTTTTCGAAAAAAAGTGAAAAAATTCTAGTGTCCAAACGGGCTCAAAGCCTAAAGGCCAGCTCACAGAGCAACTGCACTGCTGGACAAGGAAAGAGTGAAGACAAAAATCTTAACCAGTTAGAGATGAAGGGCTTGGTGTGCAAGCTTCAAGAAGCTAAATATTCCTCGTGGCACCTTACTCAGATGAGCATGTAAACTAACATCTTTGAGATCCCACAAGTGTGTAAGGTCCACAGGTAAAAGATCACACACATATCATATGTACTTGGGTTTCAGTGTTTGAGCATCTTCACCAATTTATATAATCTCCAAAAATGACCTCTACTAGAGACAGGAGCAATCCGCTGAAATAAGCCATTTCTAAGAGCTCCATCGAAAATTTACCCTATGTTAATTTAGTCTTTAGGCCAGATTCTGTTGAATATGATAGCTGCATCAGCTTGCTTTGGAGTTACTAGGACTTGAAAATAGCCTTGTCAGGTTCAGCTTTCTTTTGTTCTTATTCAGGCTCTCTAGCCAATCCTTAATCAGTAATGTTTTCTACTCAAAGTCCGCTAGGGGCTAATAATGAGCACGACCTTGACCGGCTCACTCAGTATCAACCCATGACATGCAACTATCATGATGACTGGTTCAGTCTTCTCAGAGAGAAAACTTACCATCCTTTTACTGCGTACATAGAACCATCAAAACAAGGTAACTACTACAGTTTGCAGAATCAGCTAAGCTACTCAAAGTAGCTATATGGTATCCAAACTGTGTAATTTTCTTGTTAGAAAGTAACTGTAAAAACAATAAAACAAAAGACAAAAAAAGCAAAAACTCGTAAAGTTTTTTTCCCTTTTTAGAATTAATGGAAAGAATCCGTAAGACAAAATACGAGATCTCCAAGGCATGGAAAAGAAGTTTACCCAAGTATCTTAATCATTCTCCTCAGAAGATCAAATTCTGAAGCTCCTGGGAACAGTGGTAGTCCTAGAAATAATTCAGCAACTATGCACCCAAATGACCACATGTCAATAGCAGTGGTATATCTGAGAAGGATTAAGGTATACAATACACGAATACTATAACAAATTCAAATAGTGAGGTACATAGAAAATAAAATGTGAACTCTATGATTGTCCCAACATGGTAAAATACTGCATAAAAAGAAAGCTCTTTGGCATAAATCTTTTGATGACTTCACTGGGGACAAAACCTGCTCACTTTAAACATTGTAGCAAAAGCTCCAAACCCAATGAGTTTATAGTTGCGGAGGTTAAGGGAGGACATGACATGCTCCTCCTATTTGATCTATCTAATTAGAGAATGCCCAACCTGATGGCTTGTGATTCTGGTGACAAATATGAGAAACTTAGCATATTTAAGACAGAAGAATGGAAAGCATTCCAATTATATTGCCACATAAAGCTGAACGAAAGATTTTCCACTATTATCTGAGAGCCTATGAAATTTACTACAAAAAATTCTCCACCCAATTACACATGCAGTCAAATTCTGTGGCTGCACCAGTTCAGACTCCTGCAGGGATTTTTATAAGAAAAGGTGAAGAGAGAAAGTAGGATCTAACTA
The DNA here is from genome assembly GCA_005239495.1 of Nicotiana undulata. NCBI lineage: Eukaryota > Viridiplantae > Streptophyta > Magnoliopsida > Solanales > Solanaceae > Nicotiana > Nicotiana undulata. The sequence continues at coordinate 75,316 of ML280585.1, forward strand.
AAAACATAAGGATACTGATATCCCAGAAGGACTTCAGGTGACCGATAGTACCGACTCTGCATAAGAAGAATTTAGTAAATTTAAAGATATCAGCGCAATCAAGTAAATTTGAACAGAAAGAAGCAACAATCACCTGGATATAAGAGTAAACAGTACGATCCTCCATGCATGCTGATCCAAAGTCTATAATTTTTACTTCAGCTGGCTTCACACTGACAAGATGCAAGAAACTAAATGAAACGAAAAGGCAGTGAAGCACAATAATAGCACCGACAATGGCATCAGAGAAGCTTGCCTTGTGCATAAAAGAATGTTCTCAGGCTTCAGATCACAATGAATTATAGCAGCATCTTTCATAAGCGCTAATCCACGCAATATCTAAACACATTGGAAGGCAAACTTATCAAAATCTTCATTACATAAACAGATGTGGTCATCATCAGAAGTTCTACCTTCAGCCCAGCAACTGATTACCTGTTTCGAGAACAACTGGACAATGCTCAGTGACAATCCTCTAAAGTGGTTCAACTTTATAAGCTCATACCTGCATTAAATCTCAGAATGTTGTGGTTGTAATTGATGCAGATAATCACACGAAACATTTAAAATGCTGCTTCTCCAGCAACTTACAGATTTGTGTCAAGCAGTTCAAACGCAATGCACAGGTGACGTCGATATACAAAGTAATCATAAATCCGAACAATATGGTGCTTATCATCAGGATCAAACTTCTTATTTAACTGGAAAAAGAAAAAGAAAAGGGAGCTAATGATATCCAGATTCAACTTTGCTGACTTAGCACTGAAAGTACAAAACCAGCTGAGGGAGCTTTACTGTTGTCAGGATAGAAACTTCAACAAGTGCTTGTTGATAATAAGCCGGTTGATTCTTGATGACCTTAACAGCAAGAAATCTATTTGTTTCTTCAACCCAGCACTTAGCAACCTGACCAAAAGTTCCATGGCCAAGCATATCCTTGATAAGATACCTGTATACAGTGAAAGCGGTACAAAATTAGACCAATTTGTGACAAGTGAGAGGATTTACAAGGAAACTATGACTAAAATGACGTATGTCCATTTGAAAAAGTAGAACTTTAGTGATCATCACATTGCTCCATGGCTAGAAAAGCACTTCAGACTAATCACACAGCAATACTACTGTAATTTACTCATAAACAAGAGAAAGGCGTGCAAATTCATGTCACTAAGTAGATAATCAAATATTTATTTTTCTTGTTCATCTAAAATAATCTTGGGATAAATATTCAGACATGTTTCTTCTTTTACATTTTCAGGTTAAGTCTGCAAAGGCAAAGCACTGTCAAATAAATGAAGTGCACTAGACCAGAAAATACATAGTGTACAACAAAAAATACTCAATCGCGATAATGAGACAACTACCAGCAAAATATTCCAGTTTAACCAAACCGGAAACTTTAGCAGGGGAGAAGTATAAAAAGAATCTCCTCTTCTCTAAAGGCTTTGCATTTCGAGCAATTAGGACACACAAATACATGATAGAAAATTGTGTAACAGGGAAGAATAAACAACCTTCTCTTTGTGTCCAAATTGACCAACTCAAGATTGACCGAAAGAATGAGGTCTGAGTTTGCATTATCATAGCCATCATTCAACACTCCAGCCGATGGGGAAGTCAGAAATCTCTTTGGATTCAATTCTTCAGAGTAGTTGAACTGAGGATTGCAGATGCGGTATGTCTCAACGATATCTTTAGTCAACCTTGCCACCAACTGCAGTTTTGAGATCATGGTGTGATGGAAAACGCTTTATTGATGATTAAACTAAGATTTCAGGGCTAAATTAACAATTAAAAATAGAAATAAAAATAATGATAAAGCACAATCGTGAAGATGCTAAATAATTTCCATAAGCCCACAAACTAGATGCATTTTACATTCGGATGCAAAAAAACGAAGGTGGAATTTGAAGGACAGCCATCAAATGACCATGTAACTTATATATCATTTAACTGAAATGGATACACCAAAGTGAAACAAATGAGTAAGTTGGACGACACACAGCCATCATATGACCATGCAACTTATATATCATTTAACTGAAACGGATACACCAAAGTGAAATAAATGAAATATTCTACACAATGTTATTATTGCAAAAAAAGAAACTACTCCCTCCATTTCAATTTATATAGTGTAGATTGACTGCCACGAAGTTTAAGAAAGAAAAACTTTAGGAACTGTGGTCTTAAACATGCAATTAGATCAAGACGATTGTATATTTTTGTTTCACTTTTGGTGTAAAGAAGCTCTGGCAGAGGATGAAGAGTCTAGAGTGGATATCATTGGTTCTTTGTAACTACCACAAGTTTGGGTTTGCATTTTTGCTCTTTTTCGAGGGTCTTGTAACTATCTTTAACCTTTAGCATAATCTTTATGCTAAAGGTTTTTCTACTTAATTTATAAAACTTGTTACCTTACCCAAAAAAAAAGTATGTCATTAAGGGTAAAATGGTATATTTAAAGTTAGATTGTTCCCAAGTATAGAAAGGCGTCATTCACTTTTGAATGGAATAATAAGGAAATAGTGACACAAAATGGAAGGTAGTATTTTTCTTTATGACCGTAGAGTCCATGCCAACTTGCGTATACCTTGGTTTTTCCACCAAGTAACTCTACCCCCAAAGCTAAGGCAATTAGGAAAAACACCTAGTGTTTTTTCCTCTACTGAAATTTTGGACCTAAGACCTCATTGTTCTCCTTCCACTTCATTGACCACTAGATCACACCCTTGGGTGGAAGGGAAGGAGTGTTGATCCAAGAGTTTTTCATACCTAAGTAAAAAGTCATCCCCCATATCCTCTCCCCAAAAGCATGATATCTAGTCATGCAAAGTCTAAAAGTCATCTTCCATCCTCTCCCCAAAAGCACGACATCTTACTAGTTTTATTATTTTTTCTAACTTCTATTACCCCCCCCCGGGACCTATGAGGTTTAAGGTGTACAATGATGTCCCGTTAACCAAAAAAGTAAACCCTATATTTCTCTACCTTAATCATTTTCTTCACCGAGATTGCCTTCTTTCACAATAGGCCACTCTTTATTCGCAAATCTCGGAAGCAATTTCTTTAACAATGTCATGTTCAAGAGTTCCAATCTCCAAATGCCCGGTCATCCTCCCCTTCCCTAGAGGAGTTGTTACCTTATTCCTGCAAATAATGTGGGGCTTACTATATCTATTTGTGTCGTCCAAATTTCTCTATTCTTGCATGACGGATTGAGAATAAGAACATGATATAAGAATGAACACTTGACATTGTTGCTTGTATCGAGGTGTTCTTCCTTCGAGAGCGATAATGCTTCTTCCACCATTCCATTCTTCTTTCAAGTTTCTAAATCATTCGCTAATGAAGTCTACCATCTTTAGATTTTCCTTCCAACACCCAAATGTTTCATGTGGAGTTTCACAACCTTAAGTTCTCCCTCCTCATCAACACATTTAAATTGTGTACACTCCACTCCACTGGATCACCTCAAACTTCCTCGTGTTGAATCGAAGGTTGTAGCACACCACCTTAAATCACACCGGGGATGGACCCTCCCTCCTTCTAAGACTTGTGGTAGGCAATAGTGTATTAATCCTCTAACCCTGTCCGGCGAAGGAGATAGAGTAGTAACTTACCATCCACATCGTCATACACTTGTCCAATATCCAATTCAGAATCCACGACTTCATTTTCAATAACACTAGAATTCAGAATATCTCTCTTCCACCAGAAAAGCATATCGAGGTAGGTATGACCTTATCTCTAACACCTTTAAATCTCGTAGAAAGTAACTTTGAAATGTTCTGGTAGAAACTTCCACTAGGCTAATAAGTCGAGAATTCTTGATGGCCATAGCACCTCGTAAGGATCAAGACAATGAATAAAAAGTTGAAGCTTCTCTTTAAAGCAAATGTGCGGTAGAACTGCTCCAACAATCCATAACAACCTCATTTAACTTCCAAGACTGACAAAAGAAAGAGCGAGAGCTAAAACATCAGACACAATGCCTTGTTCCCATTATGATTTCTTTTGAGAATGATAACATTTTATAAATATAAACAGCACAAAGTTTGTGCTGCTAGTAGTGACAGAATACATCCCCAAAAAGTAAAAGAATCCCCCACTACAAAAACTTACAGGGATTCTATGATATCAAGTATGCAGTCATTATCATTTACATGGCATTCTTTACACCAAAAAAGGAAAAGCACTAAACAATTCATTTTGATTTTCTGAATGGAGTTGCTGACATCCTCAAAACATATGGAGTTCCTCTCAGTGTTATCAAAGGCGCGCTTAAGCCCTGAAGTGAGGCTCAAAACATGTTGAGCGCTTCGCCTCGCTTTTTGGGAGCTTTAGTATTGCATCAAGGCTCTGAGGCATACTTTTCCTTGCCAATGAGTGCAATCATGAAAAGGCAACATTAAACAATTGATATTTCACTTTATCGTAATTTTTTTCAATTTCTTTGTCTATATATTTGTTATTCATGCTTATAGTGATTAGTCTTGGACTACATATACATATTTTTACTTTTTCTCCAGTTGCGCCTTTTTTCACTAAAGCCCACGCTTTATTTGCGCATAAAGCCCCAATGGACCTTAGAGCTTTTTTGCGCTTTTCGCCGTTGACAACATTGGTTCCTCTTGCTCCAAGTTGACCACCAAATGCAGGCTAGGATCCTCTGCCACCATTTCTTCTGTCTGACTCCACCTGTCACACCAGCCTAGCATCTCAAGAGGTCGGATGTATCTTTTGGCATGACCCATTTCATTCTGACAATACTTAGAAACATGTGCCACAGTTGAGAGGTAACAACACAATGAAGATACAGGTGGGAGTTGTCTTATGCTTCCTTTCCACAGAGATAGCATTTGGAGGTCATTTGATATCCCCTTCTCTTAAGTTTTTCATTAGTCAAGCAAGCTTTTATGGCCACCAACCATACAAAGCATAACACCTTTGTGGGTGCATTTACCTTCCAAATTTGTCTCCAAGGCCAACTCATATCAAAATGAACATTACCCATTAGGCTTTTGTCAACAGAATTCACCGTGAAATATCTGGTGCTTGACCCCTTCCATACCAAAGAGTCCTCGCAATTTGAGAGGTCGTGCAGTTGGTCATTTTGGTTTATCAATGTCGCAACTCTATCCACTTCCCAATCATTCAGCACTCTTCGAAAGTTCAAATTACATCCTTGTTGTCCCCTTATTTCTTCCACCTTGGCATGAAGATTTGAAGCTAACAAATATAGATCAGGATATTGGTCTTTTAGAGGACCATGTCCTACCCAGTTGTCATCCCAAAAAGCAGTCTTCCTACCATTTCCTAGCTTGACTTCAGTGTTCTGGAAGAAACTAGGCCACAGATTTCTAATTGCCTTCCAGTTACTAACCCTGTAACGGAAGTAACTCTCTTAGTGCACCATTGGGAGTCTTGACCATATTTTGCTTCTATTACTTTTCTCCATAAAGCATGCTGGTCATGGTTGTATCTCCAAAGCCACTTAAATAGTAAGCTTCTATTATGTTCATCACTGCTTGCTCCACTTTATCCTCTACAGAGGCCACTGAAGTGCTTCCTTGTACTAGATGGCAAGTGGACCTCAGGAGCGAAAGTCTGCTTCTTTTTTATAGATGTTTACATTATTGTGAAACTAGCTCCCTTAACCTTCCTCGCATGGTTCAACAGTAAGCACTACCTAGGGCACTAAGAAAGAGGTGGAAACCAAACATTGCGAGGTTATCCCTATTACCTAAGAAACTAAACCCGAAAAAATTGCTCTTCAAGAGATATCAGTACCAGCTAATACGAGTGTACCTGTTTGCAAAGCCATTGTTTGTCTGGAGAAAGGGCTCCCTCAGGCCTCAATAAGCATGCAATTGATTCTATTACTGGAACACTGGAGTTTCCATGCACGCTAGTTCCGTATATACTTTCCAGACAAAAACTGCATACTTTTTCTTTCTTTTTCAGGACGGGGTGAAGGTTACAATACGACACCCTTAAAGGGCATATTATCTGGGAGTAGAGCCGCCTCTCAGCTCATTGATCATAATTAGAAGCAAGTTGTCGGGAGAAGAGTCAGAGCATCACCGCGGTTGCTGGTATGGCTACAAATTACAGTCTAAAGAGTAAATACAGCAAACATTCCATTTAAATAGTCATAAACCTTATCGCTGATCATCCGCAAATCACATTACCATACTCACCCCTCCTTAGAGCCGATATAACAAACAGTTATCATCAGTCCACCCAAGATAATGTTGCAGATCAGGCTAGCCATGTAGTGGACTCTTAACTCTCAGCGGTACAGCCTCAGCAATCAGCTATTACATGCGACCCATAAGACAAATACACCAAGATTCTTTCTTATTACTAGCAACCCATTCTATGCTTATATCTAGATTGAACTACCTCAAAACCTCAAATGGATTCCGTTCTTAGTCATTCAGACAGTATAAACGACACGGCTTTCAACTACCATATGACTAACTTTAGGATAAACTTTCATCTCTAGTTACTTATGACAGTTCTACAGAAAATCATTATCTATAAATGTACGTCCAGAGTTCCAATGACTAATCAATTGCTAAAACTCAAAATTCAGAATGCAGTAGTGGACAGAATTTTATCTCACCCCAACCAAGAAAGCTCAAATGCAAAGTGGAATACAGTAAACAAAGTAAAGAATTCTAAATATTATTGGGGAAAGAAACACTTACAGGTCTTCTAACAACTACCCGCAAACTTTGAGGCTTAGCATTTGGCTGAAGAACAGGCAAATAAGGACCAAACACTCCCTGGCTGGGCCGCCATGATGACGATGATGATGATAAGGTTTCCTCTGCCGCCTGTTCCTTAGAACTACTACTGCCCTCATCCATTAATAACTATTATTTGTATCACAAAAAATTACAACACAAACGAAACCCTAAAGCAAAGGAATCATGGCAACAATCTTCCGGAAATCACGAGGATTAGTTTCACCAGAAGATTCTAATCCCATCCTCATTCACCAACCAATTTCCTTAACAGTCAAACCATGATCTTTATCATCCATAGATCCATCCACACAAGATTTTCAAGTCATTCCTCTATGGCGATTAACTCAAATATCTCTTCCCCTTTTTCGTAAAAGAACTGGTCTTTATCGGTGATGATGATAGATAACAAAAGAGACTGTGGGAGGGTATCGGCGTAACAATTGATCAAAGTAGTGAGGCGAAAAAGAGAAATAGCGATTAAATAGAAATGGGCGAGTGAATCTGAGGTTGAAGAAGAAGTGTCAAATGGAGAGGAAAGCCACCGTCGCTCGGTGGAGTTTGCTCCGGATTGGGATTTTTCTGTTTTGTTTTCTTTTGGGGGAAAACCCGGCTCTGTCACAGCTACAAGTTAATGTAAATCTTTTATTATTAGCACTATTACTTATTTATTCTTCTATCTTTACTCCGCCGTTCACATTTTTATTTCTCCAATTATACGAGTAGTGTTTATTCCCCCCTGTTTCATTTTAAGTGAGCTATGATTATTTAGAGACTTAAATAATTCTTTTATTATAATTTTTATAAATATTTTTAAGCATTTTAGATTATTGACTATTAATAAATTATGGTATTTTTTATATAGTTTCTAAACATATAAGTTTTATTTTTAAAAAATTAAAAAATTTATATTCAAGTTCACATTAAAATTAATTAATTTAATATTTCGTATTCCGAGAAGATTCATGAACAATGAAAGTATGAAACAGAAGAAGTATTAAATAACAATGCTTGAAATAATTCATTAATTTATGTACTTCAAATATTAAAAAAATCTATACTACATGTGGTTTTATCTGTTGTAATAGATTGCTTGAATTTTTAATTTTTTTATTGGCAAGCCACTTATAGGTATTTTTTAAGTAACCTAATAAAATTAATTTTTTTAAAATAAGTAATAAATAATTTTAGTGTGAAGAGGTCAAGCACACGCTAGTGCTGCAAAAACATAGTTACAGATTGTGCAGTTTCTCAATTGTATCTAATACCTGTCGGGCAGCTTCTAACATCAGCTTATTATGAAAAGTATTTTTTTCAAAAGTATTTTTTTTTTAAAAATATTTCTGGTGAGAAGTAGTTTGTGTTTGGCTAATTAATTTGAAAAGCACTTTTAAGCAGTAATTAGTGTTTGGCCAAGCTTTTGAAAACTGCTTCTAAGTGTATTTTTCTCAAAAGTGCTTCTTAGAAAAGTGTTTTTGAAGATAAACTACTTTTTTCTATTTCTCCAAAACTGCTTCTGCTTCTGCTTCTGCTTCTCCTCAAGAGCTTGGCCAAATAGGCTATAACTCTCACAACATCAATGTCTAAATTAAAATTCTTTTACATTTTATAGAAGTAAGACTATGTTTAACTAGAAAATTCCTCTCTCTCGATTGACTATGTAAATGCAAAATACTTTTACATTTACATATATTAAATTTTATACATTCATTACTTAAATTAAACGAGCATGCAAAAGCTGATCAAAATATCAAACCATTACATTTCAAAAATTAAATCTAACACGGCTGTGGTGTTTACATGAATGTTTCAATAGTGACGACATTATGAATATAACTACAAAATCCTAACAGTGCCAAAATGATTAGCTTTTATATTGTTTAAAAGTGTCAAGGAAATAGCAAGCCCAAGGTGAGAGATACTGTAAATTATCAATTTTTAAATTATGTTTGTTTTCATATTATATATTTCTGAATTCTGAAATATGATATACAAGAGGAAAATGTGCCATCATCATTTGTTTCTTTATTTTTGCTTGAGAATGTATTAGTACAAACAATACGTCCAAATACAAAGCTTTAAGCTCCGCTCCTTAACAGCTTGTTTGCATGGTTGTTACACATCGTTGCATAATGTACCGTATTGTATTGTATTATAATGTATCGTTTGATGAATACGATGTTTGGATATATTGTATCATTTGTCGTTGTTTCATGATATCATACACTAGCAATATGAAAAATAAATTTGCAGTTTATAAAGAAAAATTATGATACATGATAAATTTATTATATAAAAGGGTAGGGTAAATGATAAAATAAAATTATTTAATAATAATAAACTGATGAGAGAAAAGGACAAGATAACGATGCAACCACACTAAATCGGTCATTACATAAAGTGGCACATTTCGTCGTTCCGTAACGACGAATTTAACATACGATACAATAAAATTTAACTAACAACCAAAATAAACATTGTATTTACAGCTTGTTTGGATGGTCGTTACCTACTGTATCGTATCGTATTGTTACTTTAAATACGATGTTTGTTTTGGTTGTTACTTAAATTTTATTGTATCGTATCGTTAAATCCGTCGTTACGTAACGACGAAATGTGTCACTCTATGTAACGACCAATTTGGTGGGGTTGCGTCATTATCTCTTTTTCTCTCATCTCAACATTCACTATTATTAAATTATTTTATTTATTCATTTGCCTTATATTTTTATATAATAAATTTACCTCGTATCATATTTTCTCTTTATAATATTGCAAATTTGTTCTTCATATTGCTGGTACATGATATCATAAAACAACGGCAAACGTTATAATTTATCCAAATATTATATTTATCAAACAATATTATATATAATACAATACGATACATTATGACATGATGTGTAACAACCATCCAAACAACCTGTTAAATTAACAATACGATAGGACACTCCAAACAAGCACAATGAGGAAAAAGTACAAGTAATGATGCTAAGATAATTTGTAAAATAATTATATTTATTTATTTCTATTTTGTCAAAAAGCAGACATAAGCTGATACAAATTTGAAAAAGATAATTCGTATGTATAAAGAAACTAGTAAAAGATGGTCCGTGTTGCACCCGGGCTCAACCGATAGATTGCATACTGTAAACATTTAGAATGAACGTCAATAATATGTTAATTTATTATGAAATTCTTCTAGGTTGTGTTTTTTTTTTTCTGTCCAGATAATCTAATTTTGGTATTGCAAATAGCTTTTGTAATTTTAATTTGTTATTCGTATGATATTCAAACTTTGACAACTAGGGTACTTTTGGCAACTTATTTTTCCTTGAATGGCTTTATCTTTCTCATTTGTTACCAACAATGAAGATGGTATTAGAGTTGGTAATTGAAAGATCTTCATTTAGAGAGTTTTTTATCACAATTTTTTTTTTTAGAGAGTCTTTTGTCACAAATTTTCCAATTATGTTATAACTGCAGTCTATCTTTACTCTTTAGAAATACTTACAATTATTAATATCTCAAAATTTTAATACAATGGCTTATTCAATTTTTCCTCTAGATTTCCTCAATTATTTGTTTACACTGTCCTGGGAAAGTACCCAACACAGAAAAAAGCACTCCAAAGAGTTTGATTTTCTTAAGAATAAAATTTAAAGGTGATGTTGAAAAAAGTGAAGAGTTGTTGTGATTATATTTTTATAAAATAAAGAATACAGGCCCAGTCTTTTTCTTTTTAAATGGTTGATACTATTATTAATTTTAAGTTTTTTAATGTGGTGATATTTTCTTCTTCGTTATTAGATCTATCTATACAACAAATATTAAATGTTGAGATATCTCCTTTTACTACTCCGATGCTCTACTAATTTGCTTTTAATTTTTATACACGAAAAGAGCTCTACTATGCAGATGATGCCACCTTTTACAAGCTCTACTATTTCAAATTTATTATTACACCTATATATGTGTATATTTTTATACAAAGTTTTAAAAAAATTATGGTGAATGTTAATCGTTTGCACTTTTAGTACAATTCTTTACCTTTATATTCTAGTTTGATTGGTAGTTTTCTTTTGTTAAGTGTAAGAATCCATTTCATGTTTTAAAAAAAATATTTTTAATTGAGTCCTTAAATTATTTATCACTATTTGATTCAATTATCATCAATATATTTTAGTAAATAATAGATTTCTCAAAGTGCAATTGATTTGATAGTGTCACATTGAAAATATGGTCGCCAGAATATGTGTTTGGTAGTGTATGTCTTATATTTAAGAAAAAACTGACAAATAACCGAAAAAATCGAAAAATCGACATAAACCGAATCGAGAAAAAACCGACTTAATTGGTTTGGTTTGGTTTGGTTCTAATATTTGAAAAACCGACTTGCTTGGTTTGGTTTCTCTTCAGGGAAAAACCGATCCAAACCGAACCATGAACACTAGGAACCCCTAGTGTTAACGATGGTAAAATCTATACTTACAAGCCATAATTAGTATTTACATCAATTAAATAAATATAAAATATATATTTATACATATATTTGCGTCTAATCTATAATATATTAAAAGCACGAAGCCCCAATCGAAATGTTGATCGTCGTTTTTATCCTTCGTAGTTTCATTCTACTTTAGACAAAATTGTAATTACAAACATTAATAAAAGAGTTTAGGGGCAAAAACTAAAACCTTCTGTTTATTGACCTTTTGTGTAGGATACAGCTAGGATTCAATTTAGCCCGGAACAGGTTTATTATATGTTATGTGACTTATCTGTGAAATTTGGTGTAAAACGGAC